>QNTS01002780.1:0-173016 GCA_003317085.1 Hucho hucho | reverse complement strand
ACACACACACACACACACACACACACACACACACACACACACACACACACACACACACACACACACACACACACACACACACACACACACACACACACACACACACACACACACACACACACACAGAAAACACAAACCTCACAAAGCATTTCATCCCCAGCCTTTGGGGGAGGGCCTTATTCTCTTTTGGGGGACTCTGGCGCAGGATCTTTGTTGGTTTTAGTTTTGCACCCTCAATCAATACCTAACAGGAAGAGCTTTAATCATGTTTTTAATGTGGTGGTACAAGAGGTGGGCAGGGTATTGTACACATGTGAAAGGCTGGTCGGAGGGGAGTCCTTTGGCGTTTCTTTACATTCGCCTGCTGGGCCCTATTGGGTCTCTTTCAGAGAGAAATGGACTGGGGAAATGAATAAAGAACACAGGCAAAAGGGTTCGTTAGACTGGACTATGGTTTAATGAAGGGCTACCTGTAATCTCCATAGTGTCTCACAGTGCTGGCGGTTTGAACGTCTACAGTGCTTCCCCCCTCTCTTTACCATGGCTATTCAGACCCACAGAGAACCTGAGACAAGATTAACAGGGTGGCCCATAACACAACTATGAGCTAATAATACTCTGCTCTAATTTGTGTGTGTGGAAAAGAGAGCGAAAAAGAGAGAGCAAGAAAGAGGGAAAGGGATATAGGCTACACATAGCTTGTGCCATTAAGAATATTGCCAAGTCGTGATGGGCATATCCCAGCGCAAATCAATTAATATTGTAAATATATAAAAATCCCACAGTATGCTAGCAGTTTCTGTGTTGGGAGATTGTTTGGTTGGTTGAAAAATGAACCCACTAGCCTGTTAATAACGCATAGTGATGATTGACACGCCCCCCCATTACTTTTCTGGGCGGTCCTTATTAACTTCTATGTGAACAATAACCATATGATGTAAATATACACCACACTGAAGACATTTCCCATGAAAGTTAACTGCATCCTTCCATTCCTTTACCAAGAGTATTGTCCAAAGCATCAGAAACCCACACAATAGTACCGTGGCACCATCTAGTGGATATTATATGTCCTATAGTTGTCACTCAAGCTGGGTGACATTGGTCTTTTTGTAGGTGCATCATACACACACACACACAGAGAGAGAGAGAGAGAGAGAGATCCTTAAAAATGCATTATTCAGAATCAAATAGCATACCATTTAAGAGGTAAGCACTTCCTACAAAGAAACTCAAAGCCTTTACTATTGACCGTGCACATGAATCAAGACATCCACACCTTGGAAATTGTTTGAATTAAATCAATAATTAGAGCGCTGTTGAACTATGAGAGAAAATTCAAGAGAATTCATGGATCCATTGGTATTATGTGCTTAATCAAATTGTCTTTATAGTTAGCAAAAGGGGTGCTTTATATAGCCTACAATAAAAATGCAACATGCACATATCCAATTTTATTGTGTATTCTCTAAATAGTGAATTAAGAAATTCATTTCTTTACAAAAATAAGAGGAACAAAAATGATGAGCAATATGCTGTATACTTCTGGAAATTAATATAGCTTAATTCTACATTCTAAAATCCCTGCATGAGCAACAGAGCATGAGCAGAATGATCAAAATACCTCAGTTAGAAAGCGTTCAATTAAAAATAGACCTAATGCAAATATATGTTGTATTATATGCCAGTTGTTAACTTGTTCCCAGTATATCATATCCCACTGGATACACACTGGTTGAATTGACGTTGTTTCCACATTTCGAGGAAATTACATTGAATAGACGTTGAATTAACATCTGTGCCCAGAGGGATGCTATTGTTTAACTTGTCTCAGTCATGTCAAACTCCAATCTTTTTAGGTGTTCACTAAAAGGCTAGGACTTCCATTTGCAATATTTATGGAATAAAACACTTGTAATTGCCAAACTACTAGTGTTTTGAAATGATTTGAGTGTGATTTAAACTACACATTTGTCAGGGAAAACAGGGAACTGGTGACTGTGATGCCTGATCCTCCTGCCATACATTTTGTTGAAGTCCCTGGAAGGCTTGACATGTTCAGCGGTGAATCGTCACTGGCCATTTAATGCTTTTCATGTGACGAAAAGCAATTAAAGACGGGATAGATCACAGGGGCACCTCGTGATTATAGTGCAGCACTTCAGCCAATCAACACCCAGCTTCTAACCCTCAAATTTCCAATCAGTAAAAAAACTAAAACAGCAACAGCCTCCATAAACTCAAATATTGCCAGTTTTTTCGTACAGCCTATGTTATGTCTTCGATTAGCCTATTTAAAAATGACAGGACATCCCTAATAGGCCTACTAGTCTTTTTTCAATCTATTTATTTAGCTAAAATAAATCTAAGCTTCACTACAATGTATGCTAATTGATGGAATGCACAACTATTACAATATCAGACAGAAAGCCTATGGAAACATGTAACAAATATGGCTTGTTTATCACCGGTAGGCCTATTTGAAGCACTGAAGCATTGATATTTCATTAAGCAATAGGCTATATTATTCTCATAACAATACAAACAAGGTTAACAAAATGGAACAAAATCTTTTCGCTGTGCGTTATTAACAGGCTAATGTGTTCATTTTTCAAACAAACAAACAATCTCCCAACACGGAAACAGCTCTACATCCACCACTAGCATACTGTGAGGTTTTCATATATTTAGGCTATTAATTGATTTGATTTGGGATATGCCCATCACGACTTGGATATATTTTCAATGGCGCAAGCTATGTATAGCCTATATCCCGTTCCCATCTTAATTCCAGTAGCTACTAGCTTACAAGAGAATCAGAGGAAAACCTCCCCACCAAACAAGTAGTAGGACATACTGTAAAAGTAGGGTATACAAAATCTTCATTCAGTCAACCTTGTGTATCTTTCCAATGGAGCCTCTCATGTATTGCTCTATACTTTACACTGCTGTCCATGAAAATGTTAATTCTCACATGCTCTCACTCTCTCTCTCTCATCTCTCTATTCAATCTCTCTCTCTCGTTCTCTCTTTCTCTCTCTCACACACACACACACACACACACACACACACACACACACACACACCAGAGGGACAGACAGAGAACACATTGCACAGACAGGTCATACATTACTCAAGCAGCAGCCTACATGTATCCATGTCGGTGAAATGGGCTGGCTATTTGGAAAGGTGCGGACATGGCACATTGATATAAAGGGTCATTTGGAAGACTTTGCAGGGGATGTGTACTGTGAAGGATTGGATTTTCACATGAATGCCTGCGCTTTCACATCTCTCTCCCCTTTTCACTCGGGATGGAGACAGTCTGAGTGACAGAGGGGTCTTCAGCCTGTGTCCACATGTACCAATATTTACAAAGACATACAGTACCAACCTTGAAACACGGCCTCTTACCCAAACTTTTGTAGTAGGTCTACACTTACAGCTAACATTCACACACTAATGGATCCATAAAACAACAAAAGCAGAAACATTGCCATAGCAGATTTGTATTCCTGGTGAATGTGTTGATAAATTTGATCCAATAACTTGTCCATTGGTATATCCGAGGAGGGATTCTTGAGTGCAGCCCAACCATTGTCTACCAAGGACATCTCTGTTAGACTTCTATTAGACTGTGGCACATCTGATTTCAGGGAACCTTCAAGTCAGTCTTTTGATTGAATCCAGAAATGAGTTGAAATGTGAGCAAGATCCAGCCAATAGGTGAATAAAAGATTGGCCTTGGGGTCTTAACATTCCCCTTAAGGATGTGCATGCATCTTTAATGTAGCTTGGAAGGTACATTGGGGTTGTAATTCAGGACCAGATAAGTAATATTGTACTAACAGTAGCACTTACTTCTGTCAGAATTCCTCTGTGTGTCCCTGCGTGTGTGTGTGTGATATATCACCATACATTTATAGAAATAAACAGCCAGCAATTGATTTCTGCCCTTCTCCTCCACTTTCTTCGCTCCTCCCGGTGTGGATGGATAGATGGATGAATGGATGTGTTTCCAGGGGAGAGGAATAGAGCTGGTTCCCTGCCTGTTTAGTATGCACATCACGTAAAGCGGGTCCGTGTTCCTCATTTAGTGCGCTACTGTACAGCTGGGGAGTTGGCGCACAGCGTATGCAAATGTATCTGGATTTGAATGGAGAGAAGGTAGACACAAAGCTCAATTAGGGAGAGGGGTGGAGGGGGAGCGCTAGCTGTCTGAGGGAGAAGGGGAAGGGAGGGAGGAGGTTTAATGCCAACTTGGCTGGCTGGAGAAACCCATAAACACTCAGATAAACACACACAGATATAAACACACATATACACACGGGCATACTCACAAGTTAATCTGATTCAACAGAGAGCACTTACATTGTCAGATCAACAAGCTTGGCGACATAACGTATGTGGGATATATCCATATTTAAAAAAAAAAACTAAATTAAACACTCAAAAAAACTAAATTGGTTTCATTATTGATCAAGCACAGGAGTCGATTCTGTACCAGTGTAATTCCATTCACACACTCTAGTGGTGGTGAGATGTTCTATGAGGGAGTTCTATGTCAGTACTCACCTGACCCAATGCATGTCCTTGGGGGAGCTTACTGACATTACCACAGCAATTCCTGGTCACCATGGCAACCACTGCATCAAGGGTGGGTAGGGAAATGTGGAGAGCAATAATTAATATTGGCATGATGGGGATTTAAATAAGGAATTAACTGAGTGTGTCTAAGCCAGAGAACACATTGATAAAAAATGTAACACTGATTGTCACATGTAATATAGACTAACATGTTGGTAGGGAAGAACGGGGCATAAAAATAACATGCATCATTAAGAATTGATACACACCTGTACAAATAAACATAATTTAACTCCAATCTCAAACCAAATGTTATGTAATTTTCTGTCAATGCCCACTGCCAATACCTGAATGCCATCACATGATTCTGAGAAGAATTAAGGACAACCATGTAAATTAAAAAACAAACCCAAATGTAGGAACCCATCATTATCATCATCAACCTGGTCAACATCCTCATAATCATCATCATAATCATCATCATCATCATCATCATTGTTCCATGGTCATCATGGCTCTAATCTGTTTTCTTCATCATAATCCTAATCATACTGACTGGGTCCACAACATATAAGGTTGATTGGTAGAGCAGGTAGCCTTCACTTTGGCCTGTCTTGTCCCTCATCATGGTAACCACCTTACATAGGACAGGTGTGTATTGTGTTTAGAGAACACTTAGAGCTTCTAGATTCATAAGGAATTATAAACAGTAGGCTAGTATTGGACCAGCTCATTTTAATTGTATAAAACATATATTCAATTTGAATGGAAATCCTTTAGTGTCTGGTATTCAGTATGTGGTACTGTATAATGCTTGTAAAAAATGTGTCAATCAATCACTCAGATAGCAATATGCACTACAATCAGATCATGATGACAACATCACAAAAAGCATCATCACAGTAAAGTACAGCCAACAAGGCAATCCCCATTCCACACTATCCTATTTCATATTTAAATTGCTGCTCAAAGACAATCTCTATGTGAGTCTCTGGAACTAGCATTAATGTGTCAATGCCTGAAGCTTTTCAGATGAAGCAATATTTTTGCATCATGCTGCACAGGCTAGTGCGAATGCAGTTCATTTTAGACTAAATAAGAGTAACTCAATCAGGGTGTTGCTCAGATCATTTGGTTGATCTGCTGATGCCAAAGCAAACCTGTGTGATTTCCCACCACTCACATTCTGTCAGAACGCATAAACACAGCCCTTAGTCACACAGATAGCAATATGCATCAAGACTCTCTCTCTCTCTCTCACACACACACACACACTAACACGCACGTACACACACACACACACACATTTTATACACAGGGGGAAAATAATGCAAATAGGGAAACTAGGCTGCATCTTGTTGACAACAACAGGAAAGTGTAGATTTATGCTATATAAATGCCTAGCTGCATGTTATCAAAGGCAGGGTAAACACCTAGAAGTGAACACGAACACACACACATACACGCACATATGCACACATGGCGCGCGCACACACACAGACCATAGCATATACGTTGCTATGGTCTCATCAATAATGCATTGACGCTTCATGTTTATGCAATTCACAGGGCAAAGAACGAGCGGTCGGTATTGTAGGGTAGATACAAGCTATACATAGCATGCCAAAATAAAACCATATATGTTAAAACGCTCAGACCGAAAATGTACTGCCGATTGACAGCGCGTGCAAGAAATAAAAATATCGAAAAGTCTCACATACCTGTTATAGCATTTTCTTAGCTTTTGGTTCAATATGCAAGCTTTAAGGGCTTCGTGATAACACCGCACACAGGACATACAACTGTAGTGCTATGGTGATATTCAAATGAATGGCTCCCACTGAACGCAAGAACATTTATTATTCATAATTTACTAATGTTTATGCAAATAAGGCAATACGGAACCACTGGGTAGAGTGGGGGGGATTGAGTAAACCTTTTAATCTGTTATAGTAAACATTTGATTCTGTTGCTGGTTTTCATATTTCATTGAGTAACCTTTCTCAGAAACAGTACATTTGCCCTTGATTGGCTAAAGGCTAATTAATATCCCCTTTTATGTTTTGGCCATAGCCGACGGATCTGACAAATAGACAAATAAAATTGTCCGGGAGATGACATGGCTTTTAGTTTGGTGAATATATGTGGGGGGTTAATTGCTGCGCTCTCTCTCTCTCTCTCTCTCTCTCTCTCTCTCTCTCTGTGATCTTGACTTAAACCCATGCATGCACCCCACTGTACAGCAGGTTGACGTTTATTGTCATGAATCTTGCCGCACGGCCTCCAGGGCAAGATTCAAGATTTACTTTGTGGCTGTTCTAGCTACTCACCACTCTTCAGCTGCCTCTGGGTCAAGCTTCATGACAATAAATGCCAACCTGCCCACCTACATGCACATATCAATTTGCGCACTTTACCATATATTACGGTACAATACGCAATGGCCATGCTGTTGACATGAATGTGAAAGCTACTCGCTAAGATAGCTAGTTAATTTTCAAAATCATAAATATATTAATAGTTTATCGAGCTAGCAAGTTAGGTATATCATAACGTTTGTACGAATCATCTGGAGTTTGATTAGACCGCTAGTAGAAGCTTCGCTAACAAGTTGAACAGCAACGACTGACTAGACAGTGGTAGCTAACGCTTTAGCTACCATCGGCTAGCTAAAAGGTAAGGAAAGATTGGGGCCTCTTCCTCTTCAATGTTACCAAACAGCTTGCTTAATACTAGCTACCGCTTAACGGCACTTGCTTCTTTAAACTAGCTATAATATTTCCTATTGAACAGGCAACGAACTATCAAATGCTATAGCATAGGCTAATCCGTTTGTTGGCTTGCTAACATAGCTTGCACATGTGATGTTGTGTAATTGTTATTCAAGTGACAGTATCTGACAATCAATTTTCTGTTCTGTGCAGTCAGAACTTCACCATGTTTCACATTAGCTCACAGAAAAAGTACTGGACATTCGACAATGAAGAAAGTCTGGAACAACTGAGATATGAAGCCAACCAGAAATATCGCAACAAAATGCTTGCCAGTGGGAAGGTAAAATGATTTAAAACATGTTACACCTTAGCCAAATACATTTAAACTCTGTTTTTCACAGCTCCTGACATTTAATCCTAGTAAACATTCCTGTTTTAGGACAGTTAGGATCACCACTTTATTTTAAGAATGTGAAATGTCAGAATAATGGAAAATGATTTATTTAAGCTTTCATTTCTTTCATCACATTCTCAGTGGGTCAGAAGTTTACATACACTCAATTAGTATTTTTTAGCATTGCCTTTAAATTGTTTAACTTGGGCCAAACGTTTCAGGTAGCCTTCCACAAGCTTCCCACAATAAGTTGGGTGAATTTTGGCCCATTCTTCCTGACACAGCTGGTGTAACTGAGTCAGGTTTGTAGGCCTCCTTGCTCGCCCATGCTTTTTCAGTTCCCACAAATTTTCTATATGATTGAGGTCAGGGCTTTGTGATGGCCACTCCAATAAGCCATTTTCCACAACTTTGGAAGTATGCTTGGGGTTGTTGTCCATTTGGAAGACCCATTTGCAACAAAGCTTTAACTTCCTGACTGATGTTTTGAGATGTTGCTTCAATATATCCACATAATTTTCCATTCCTCATGATTCCATCTATTTTGTGAAGTGCACCAGTCCCTCCTGCAGCAAAGCACCCCCACAACATGATGCTGCAACCCTGTGCTTTTTTTAAATATTTTTTTTATTTTAACTTTATTTAACTAGGCAAGTCAGTTAAGAACACATTCTTATTTTCAATGATGGCCGAGGAACAGTGGGTTAACTGCCTTGTTCAGAGGTAGAACGACAGACTTTTACCTTGTCAGCTCAGGGATTCGATCTTGCAACCTTTCGGTTACTAGTCCAATGCTTTAACCACTAGGCTACCTGCCGCTTCACGGTTGGGATGGTGTTCTTTGGCTTGCAAGCCTCCCCCTTTTTCCTCCAAACATAACGATAGTCATTATGGCTAAACAAAAATAGAACTGTTTGATCAGACCAGAGGACATTTCTCCAAAAAGTAAGATCTTTGTCCCCATGTGCAGTTGCAAACCGTAGTCTGGCTTTTTTATGGCAGTTTGAGCAGTGGCTTCTTCCTTGCTGAGCAGCCTTTCAGGTTATGTTGATATAGGACTCGTTTTACTGTGGATATAGATACTTTTGTACCTGTTTCCTTCAGCATCTTCACACGATCTTTTGCTGTTGTTCTGCGATTTGATTTGCACTTTTTGCACCAAAGTACGTTAATCTCTAGGAGACTGAACGTATCTCCTTCCTGAGCGGCATGACGGCTGCGTGGTCCCATGGTGTTTATACCTGTGTACAATTGTTTGTAGAGATGAACGTGGTACCTTCAGGCATTTGTAAATTGCTCCCAAGGATGAACCAGACTGAGGTCTTGGCTGATTTATTTTGATTTTCCCATGATGTCAAGCAAAGAGGCACTGAGTTTCAAGGTCAATTATCCTATCAGAAGCTTCCAAAGCCATGACATCATTTTCTGGAATTTTCCAAGCTGTTTAAAGGCACAGTCAACTTAGTGTATGTAAACTTCTGACCCACTGGAGTTGTGATACAGTGAAATAATCTGTCTGTGAACAATTGTTGGAAAAATTACTTGTCATGCACAAAGTAGACGTCCTAACCGACTTGACAAAACTATAGTTTGTTAACAAGAAATTTGTGGAGTGGTTGAAAAACGAGTTTTAATGACTCCATCCTAAGTGTATGTAAACTTCTGACTTCAACTCTATTTCTACACTGAGGTTGGAATAATACTGTGAAAATAATGGTGTATACATCCTAAGCATCTGGTTGGCATTTGCACACTCAGATATTTTTTTTCTCATCGATCTCAATGCAATTTTATGTTCCCAAAACTAAAATCTTTTACGAACAGAATGGACTAAGTTTTGTAGACTTTACCCTTTCCCAAAGTTAGTAAAAAAAACTGTTTAGGGGTGCAAGGGCATATTGAGTTATTGCACACTTCAGAGTATGCGTTCCCTAACGGAAATATGCAACTAGATGCTAGAAAGCGACAATAGGCTCTCTTGCTTGGCTCAGCCCACCTTCTTGCTTGTTCTGCACACTGATTAATTTGCTCCTATTGTAGAACACATCCTGTTGTTTTATCTTGGGTAAGTTATAACAAATATTTTGCTTTGGCCTGCCTGGTGAATTAGGTCTAGTTAATAGACCAGTAAGAAAGAGTTCCAAACCTCTCTGCCAGTAACAGCTAATTTTAAGTTTTCCACTCAGACCACTCCCAGCAAAATTCTTGCTTGGTACTTGTTACACAGAAATGATTTGATTTAAGAAAAATGGCTGTATTGGATCTTTAACTTTGCTTATAGTTTCCACCTGCTTCCAACATTGAGTTTGTTAATGCCCTTGTTGTTCCCCCTCTCATCCTTTCCTTTGCCCCTGCCTTAATAAAGCCTGGGGTTAGTGAAGCCGTGTTCCTGGAGGCTCACGAGGAGAACGTCCTTTTCAGACACTATGAGAAGAGACTCCTTGACTTCTGTAATGCTTTCAAGCCTGTGATGCCCAAGTCTGTTGTGGTATGTATTTTGTAAGGGTACACCGTAAATCAGACCTAGACCAACTGGATTTATCTAAGGGGCTTAACAGTGCAATCATCTCAACAGGGTACAGCTATCATGTATTTCCGGAGATTTTACCTGAACAACTCACTGATGGAATACCACCCCAGAACAATCATGTGAGTAGTAAAGGGCTCATCTTTGACCAGTAGTCCCAGAGCCTTATGTTGAGAAACTCCTATTTAGATACAGATACACACTTGATTTCTGAACTCACTGTACATAACCTCTCGCCCTCATTCTCTCTTCACGTCTTTTCCTTCTCCCAACCTCCCTTGCCTCTGCTCTTTTGTTTCTCACCCAATCTCCTTGCCACCCTTATTATCCCTTTTTGTCCCACCTCTGCCCCGGCTTTTTTCTTTCCTTTATTTTCTTTCAGGCTGATCTGTGCCTACCTGTCCTGTAAGGTGGATGAGTTTAATGTGTCCAGCACCCAGTTTGTGGGGAATCTTGTGCAGGAGAGTGCGGCTGGGCAGGAGAGGGCTCTTGAACAGATTTTGGAGTATGAGCTCCTTCTCATTCAGCAGCTCAACTTCCACCTGGTGGTGCACACCCCCTACAGACCTATGGAGGGCCTGCTCATAGACATCAAGGTGGGTGGATGGAAATGGAGATACTTACCGGGTCAATGATGCGCAGTAGAGATACAGCAGATGAACATAACCCGATGGAGTGTAGTGCAAGAATATGCTGCTGAGATTCAAAGAGCCATGTTGTGGACTTTGTTGATTCTGTAAGAATAGAAAACCCAGCAGGTTATGTGCCAACTAAGGCTTCAGTCAACAGCTCTGTCTATTGGTGACCTTTACCGCAGACAAGGTACCCTCTTGTGGAGAACCCAGAGTCTCTGAGGAAGAGTGTTGATGACTTCCTGACGCGGGTCACCCTGACGGACAGTGGGCTGCTGTTTCCCCCATCTCAGATCGCCATGACAGCCATCCTGAACAGTGCGTCGCGGGCCGGCCTCAGCATGGAGAGGTAGGCCACTAACAGGGCTCCGGGCTCTGTGTTCTAGACTAGAGCAAGGCCATGTTCCAGGGGATATGGGCTGAACATGGCCTCGAGAACAGCAAGTGAAAACAAACATTCTTCCATAATGTATTGTAGACAGGGTGGTATGCTCACAATCTGTTTTCATTAATTATGATCAATTTAGCCTTGAACTAGTTTCGTTGTCCCTTTTTGTTATAGTTATCTGACAGAATGTATGGGACTGAAGGAAAACAAAGAAACTCTCTTCAAGATGTATGATGCGATGAGACGTGAGTATTTTTGCCTGCATCGTTGCATTTACCAATGACAACCACATGGTGGCCAGTTTGATCTGTTTGACAGCACATCAACATTCTACAAAGCAACATTAACGTGTTGTTTTTCAGTGACAAACATCAAAATGTTTTTCCTTTTCACACAGGGATAAAAAGTCTAATGAAAAAGTATGAACTTCCGAAACCAGACGAGGTGAACGCTTACAAAGTTAAACTGGAGAGGGTCCATGCTGACTTTGGCACAAACGCCAACACGTACGTATAGCTTTCTTGAATGCATGCATCTGTCAGTTACAAACCCATGCAATTGTTACATTGCACAAATATCGAGTGTATGGTTACATTGTGTGCTACCACACAACTGGGGAGTGAATTTCAAGGTAGAAATTGTCAGCTGACTTGAGTAACAGGTTAATATTGTGTGATGGGAATAGCTGACGGGTAACGAGAGGCTATTCCGGCTTCTGAGACTATAACAATTAGGACTCCCCCAAACGCCCTTCATAGTAAATAATCTAGCAGGAATGAAGCAATACCTTTCTCCATACATACTAACAGTTTTATTTAGCCAGGTTGATCAAGTGTATCTAAGTTGCAAAAGATTCACGGTTCTGTCTATCAGATAGAAAAATAAACATATCAGCTATATGAAATAAAGAGGAAGCAGAACAGTTTCACGCTCCATGAAGCACAGCTGATCGTTATATATTTGAAGAGTGGAGTTTAATCTCACCCATATCTCAAGTCTATGAACACTTGGGTGAGGTTTGTAAGGTGAATCTGTGCATGGCCTGCACAAATTTAATCTATTATCTTGGTCAGTGTGGTGTTGGCTTGTATCACCAAGGAAAGTGGGTTAGTGAGGCTTACATTTGAAGTTGCAAATATGTGAAAGCTTCAGTTGATGAGCCCAGGCTTAAAGGGATTTCTCAGTTCCTTTAGTTTCTCAGAGCAGCACATACTGTATGCAGGCCCAGACATCAGGGCAGTTTCCATAGGGTTATACATGCACATGTTACAAATAGTTCTTACAAACTGTTAGGTTAACATTTGTATGATAGCTGATCATACTCCATTTAGCTATCATACATAAACACTGGTTTTGTCATATAACAGGCAAAGCAGCATACAAAAGATATAGCTAGTAGCTTCAGTGATACATACAGGTAACTGAAAAAATAAAGATAACCCCAACACAGTGTCTTAATAGGGCGTTGGGCACCACAAGCCGCCAGCTGCAATGCGACCTTGGCACAGATTCTACAAGTGTCTGGAACTCTATTGGAGGGGGGGGCAACACCATTCTTCCATGAGAAATTCCATCATTTGGTGTTTTGTTGGTGGTGGAAACGCTGTCTCAGGCGCCGCTCTAGAATCTCCCATAAGTGTTCAATTTGGTTGAGATCTGGTGACTGAGACGGCCATGGCTTACATCGTTTACAAGCTCATCAAACCATTGTGACCACTCATACTCTGGATGTGGGCATTGTCATCCACTCTTAAGGGGTTGAGTGGACCTAAACCATGCCAGGAAAATGTACCCCACACCATAAGAGCCTCCAAAACCCTCATTTACCCAGGTGTTTCCACTATTTTGGCAGTTACCTGTATAAGAAGCTAGTGTGAATTGTAAACTGCCATTTTGGAGTTAGGGTTGTGAAATCAAGTGGAGTAGTGGTGTGTAAAGTGAGTTAAGGCTTGTGTCTTGGAGGTGCTGTTAGATTTCCCTGAAGATCGTTGTTATCGCTACGATGCTTTGGCTCGCCGCTGCCCCGAGGCCCTCTGGGAAGTTTCCACTGTTGAAAAGGCAGTGTGTAGGTACCTCTAGGGTTCACGTCAGGCCCCCTCCCAAATTCAGGACAAAGGCCAAGCCAATCAACATATAGGTAATCCAGTTCATAGTTTTCTTTAGCTGTCTGTAAGCTATAATATAACTGCCAAAATAGGCTAACAGTGTCCGGTTCATGTCTGTCTGGCCCTCTCAGCTTGAATATAGTTCAACCTAGCATTGTGTAAGGAGTTCTTCCTTATTTCACCGGTGTCTGTTCCAGGGCTTTGGGACTGGAAAGAGATTCCCAGATCCACAGTCAGCCATAGTGGACTGACACATCCAGAAAGCTACATGCTCAATACAAATTCACCTAGTCTCCGGTCCAGCACTCCATGCCAGGGCTTGATGGCGGCTTGTTTGACTGACCGACTCGTCTAGTCTTTGTAGAATTCACATTACCTGGATGGTGGCAGCCAATGCCATGATGGTGCACTCAGTCCTGCAAGACAAAGTGTACACTGTTGAAAAGGCCTCACATCTTAATGCCATTTATTTAAGACTATGCCACCCTACCATATCCATACAATCTGATATGAACTCCAGAGAGTCACTTTGCAGGGCGTTCACCGTGGTGTCATGACAGATGGTACTCTATACCTAGATGACATGGGGCTGGAGACGTGCATGACTTGAAGGGATGGTCATGAGAGGAGAACATGTTTAACAAATGTGGCCTGCTAAAACAGCTTCCAGCAGACCGATCTCCATGATTCTTTACCTTCCATAAATCCAGTCAGTTTTAGCCTACAAGTCACCAATACTTCATATACCACCAAAACAAAAGATTGTGCACTCTTACATCTGACAGTTAAATCTTAATCTGTTTTACAGGAAAAGAAAACGAGGATATGAGGATGACGATCATGTAGCGAAAGAGCCCCGCATGACAGAAGAAGTGAGTGGAAGCACTTAAACATTTTGGCTACCAGTGCCTCTACATTTCAGGTCATTATAGCTTGCTGTGTTTTCTAGGAGGAGTGGACAGATGAAGATCTGGATTTGGATGACTTATGAAGAAAACAATTAGTGCTTTATTCAATCTGTATCCATGAATTTCCGATTCAGCCGACATATGCAGCGTTTACCGTGATAACAGTCAAAGGCAATGTTAGCAGAGCGTAAAGTCACTAACGCTGAACTTCTGTGATATGGATTGAATAGAGCCCCTTAGTTTGAGCCAAATATCACCCAACCCTTTTTGCCACTGAATGATCAGCAATATTGTTTCATGGCCTCACAGGTGGTCTACCCAGTGTGGGAAAGAATCCACCATTAGTGCTTGTTCTTATCAGGCCATACATTATGGTCTTGTCATTTATTACTGTAAGATAATAAACCTATTTTTGTACACGTTTTATGGTGTCAACCTTAATACCAAATGTGTTTCTCTTGTGATAACTTGGTATGCTTGAATATTCCATGGAAAGTTTAGGCGGACATCCTGTGTACCAACTGTACTAGGCTTTGTGAGCAGAGCTTCAATACAAAGCTGCTCTTAATCTCAAACCTGTGTTTTCAGGAGAAATACACCGCAAAGGCACAATCCTGAATGCACTTATCACCAGTTACCTGGGGAAGAAAAGATTCCATTATCTACTTTACAAAAAAAGTTTAATAAGTGCATGCATGTCTGATACAATCTGTACTGCTGTTTCTTTGATTAAGGATCTTGTCTGGCATTGAGACTGAACTAAACAAACATCATACAATTGGAAAACAAAACAATTCAGTGTCTCAATTATATACTCATGATTCCAGCAAGAGAATTTATTGACATACTTTCTGCATTAACATTTCTAAACTAAAACAACAAATACTAGACAGGAAACGCTAGTTTCAGCACTTTGTGGATATTGTCACAACCGTCAAATTACAGTATAAAAAGCATTATCGCTCATAATCCAGTTATAAGAAACAGGTTTCACTGTAGCTTCATGTCAGTTGACTTTCCTTATATTGGAGATGGCAACCTATGCTGTGCGGACAAACATGTCTTGGGTATGTGAAGCTTTGAAATAAAATCTTTGACCCTTTTAATAAAGGGGTATGATACATATATACCCAAGTCACAGAATCATGAACAGTTTATCAGAAGTCACTGGTGCAAGTTCTTTTAGGTACTGGTTCGGTTTGCTGCTGTTCTCGTGGCATGGGAAATGTGGCGGGATGGTGGGCGGGGCTGTTGGAGATGAGGGGTGGGTTTCCATGGTGATGAGTGGAGCATGCTGGGTCGGTTCCTGTGTGCGACTCCGTGCGAGGAAAAGGAGGGATGAATGGAGAGGGGAGGAGTGCTGTACTACCTGTTGCTGTTGGACATGGCATAGTGAACCTGTTTCTGCTGAAGGAGCTCAGTGATGGCCAGCAGCTTTTTCAGCACGTGCTACAAAGAGAAACATGACAGCCATGGTTTACAATCATCATGGCATGTTTTTGGTACCATGTAATTAACAGATTCAAAAATACTTTTTGGCCTTTCAATCACTGGTTGAATGCACTTGCCCCACACACCTGCTGTGCTCCCCTCTCGTTGCTCAGGGTGCGGAGGTCGTCTGAGTGTGAGACACAGATCTCATGCAGGGCTGCGAGGTCACGGGACAGGTCTGTCCTAAAGTGCTCTGTAGCTTCAGGGAGGTCAGGGACATTCTGTGAATGACACACACGTTAACGTCTTACCTAGACATTGGAACAGAACTGACATGTCCAGCAGGTTCCTAAAGACTTCCAATGGTGTCTAAAGGAAATGGGTAACCTACCCCCAACTCATCCAGAAACATGATCATCCTATGTTTGTTGTTTTTGATGAAGGGGTTCACACCCTCCATGTAGGGCTCCTGGATTGAAAAGAGGAACACACTCCATTAACATCTGTCAGAAAGTAAAGTTATTAATATAAATACTGTTCCCTGAAGGATGGAAACAAGGTACAACGCACAGCTATGGAGGATTACACTTTGGTTTGCCTGCGCTTAGACAACACAGGGATACGAACGTCCCCACACGGAACAGTGTAGGAGCTTTAAGGTGGTCGTACCTTAGCACCAAACTCCACCAGGTTAGCCAGGTTCTGGACAGACTTGGCAATCAATGTGAGGGTACGGCCTGCTGTTGCAGAGGGAGGGTCTACGAAAAAAAGATAAACAAGTAAATTAAGTAATGTGTGGACACTGTTCATTCCATGCTAAGAAATAATCAATTTATGCAATACCAAATACAAAGAAGGGTATAGGCTTACCAGCAATGATGTTGAACATTCTTGGGTTTAGGATGGCAGGACAGATCAGTCTCAGGAACACAAAGCCACTGGAAGAGCGAAACAAGTATCTGTTAGATCAGTGCTTCCCAAGCGTTCCCGGTATAGGCCCTCCTTGACAAAAGGCACCATAACATGAGAATGGTTTCTAATGATCCATTCTAATGCTGTGAGCTGCCTATTCATGAGGGTTGCAGATGGCAAAGTAGATCCATGGTGTGTATAGTTCGTTACCTTACGACTCTGGTTCTCATGGTGGTGTTGGTCGGCCATTTCTGCTGCACTGATTTCTGCAGACACCCATAGATATACCTTAGAGTCCTGGAAGGGTCATGGAAGAGAGAGAGTGAGACTGAATGTACTGGAACATGACTTAAATATAAACTTCAAACTAGCCTATGGACGTACTTAATGTGTTCAGTTCATTTGTCTGATGACAAAAAGATTGATTGTACTACAGGAGAATGTCATGATATAACAGGGTTCAAACTACAGGGTTACTTAAAATGGCAGTGTATATTTAACCGGCAGAAAATGAATGGCGGCGTTACGCTAACCCAATGTTACTTTTATGCCTCACTGAAACTATTCCTAACCTCAATTAATTTCAACCCCTATGCCTAAACTTAAGTTTTTGTTCTGCCGGTCGGATATACACTTCCTTACTTATTAGGGTTGGGCCGATGAATGATGTCATCGGGTGACGATAATGATTGACAGCCATCGTCGATGGGGACGTCATCGTCGATGACAGATGATAGCCTATTTACACTTGACAAAGCAGAACAGTACAGACAGTGACATTTCAGAATTCTAGTCAAATTAACAACGGATTGATTTGTCTTTTTGTTAGTCCAAATCAATGAGTCCCGATCGACGATATGCCAAAAGTTCATACATCGCCCCAACCCTATGTGGATGGTTCCCGTGTTAGTTTGTTGGTGTGTGCTTACGGGGGCAGGATCTCAGCAGCCATGAAGATCTTCTCCACCAGCTCAGACAGGATGTTGAGGAGGTGGGCTAGGTTCAGATTCACATCCTCGTTCTTCTCCAGCTTTGATGGATTCAGCTAGTGAGGGGGCGACACAGAAAAACAGAGGAAGGGAAAAAGAGAGAGACGTTTCATTATACAGATAGAAGTGTGCTCGTGAACAAAAACAAGATAGGCTACATAAGATTATTTCACTAGAGTAGGATTTGCTGTTGAAAGCAACTGTGGAAGATAATGTGTAATGCCCTCTGTTCCACTGGAGGAGACATTCAGTCAGTCTGAAGAGTCCTGTGAGATCACAACAGCACTGTGAATCTGTGTCATTGTGACATGAGTTACTGTTTTGTCTTCTGGGTAGCCAAAGTACTGATATGATGTTATAAATGCCAAGTGTTCCACTCTACTCGGGAGATAAAGTGAAGAATAGCTGGGTTGTTGCCCACACACTTCTCTGCTGAAAGAGTTGACTAAAGTAACTTTACAGACGCAAGATGTTGCCAAACTGATACAGTAGGTAGAGCTTGGGCTAAACAAAATAAGGCTAAAGCCTTTCTGCATGTCAGAAAGTATGTGCGTGTTGTGTGTTTACCTCGCAGGACTGCTTGCTCTCCATGATCTTGAGGATGGTGTCTTTGAGGGCGTGGTGGACGAAGGGTGTGGCCGTGGCCTTCATGTACTGCTCCATCAGCGTGCTGGCCAGCGTGGTCGCTCGGAACAGGGTCGTCGCCTCGTCTGGGAACCACCAGAGAGAGGGGACTTCTCATCAGCAAAGTGTGTGTGTGTGTCATAGCTTTCATGTTGGAATCATAAACACAAAGCATCTAAAAGTGGAGATAGCCTACTTCACAATAACAAAGAGCCATTCACAATGTCGCTACAACATGCAGAGGCGTGTGTGTTTGTCTTACCCTCCATGTTGATCTCTCGGTCATTGAGTGTCCTGAGTAAGGGGGCCTCGGTCTTCTCGTGTCTGAAGATGCGCAGCAGGATGCTGGCCAGCAGGGTGCGGTCCTGCCCACACACATGGGCCAGAGCATAGATCACATGGAACTCTTTCAGCAGGATCAGCTGTGGGGACACACAAACAACCAGACAGACATAGTGAATGTCAGTGACCTATGGTCAAACAAGTGGCCATCATTTTGACATGTATTTTTCCAGGACACATACCATGTACCTCACACGTAATACAGTATTTGTTACTAACTGCTGATCCATGTTTTGGTGTCTCACTTATTGCAACCGAGTGCTGGTCTTTGTACCTTGACTAATGGTAATCCTTAATTAATGAATGACTTCATCTTCATTAATAAGTGTGTGTGTGTGACCTCTTTGAATTCGCTGTACTCCTCCTCAGGCATGATCTTCTCCATGGAGTAGCGGGCTCGCACCCTCAGGGAGCCCGGCTCGATGCCTTTCAGAGGCACGTGGGAGCTCAGAGGGAACCACTCGTCTATCATCTGGCCCTTCTGCAGTCGGCTCAGCTGGCAACGCATGAACACTGAGGCAGAGGGAGAGACATTTAGTGGAACAAACAGACAATAAAACACTGTTTTTCTCATATCAATATGGAATGGGATTATAAAGAGAGATTGTTCGATTTGTTCGAAGTAGAACAGAGACTCACAGATGTCACTTTCTTTGCTCTTCTTTGTCTTGTTACTCAGGCTGATTTCAAACCTGTTGATTTCACTCGACAAGTCACTGATGGGGGGAAAAAAAAGATATTGTCTGTCAATTTAGTGAACCCAAACATGATTGGACAGCTGATGGCAATGATTAAATCAGTAAGTGCAGTATTGAAGCCAATTAAAAATGTCCCCTAAATTGCAAATACCGCTTTGAATGAAGATGGAATTGGGACTCACTCAAAGATAAACTCCTCAGTGAAGACTGGGTTCTGGCCCTCTCGAGGGTGGGTCTTGGCCACCTGCACACTGTTCAGGTAGATGTTGCAGTAGGGGTTGGTGAAGTGCTTCACCGGCAGCTTGTGGGCCTCCTCCACGTACAGGACCAGACTGCTCACCTGATGGGATACATACCAGGTCAACAGTCAGGCAGTCAGTCACAGCCAGGGCTGTCAAGTGCTATTTTTATTGTGCTTTATCATTTAAAAAAATAGTTTTTTAAAAATATATGCACAATATGTGTATTTCTCTTTCTTTTTATATGTATAAGATGCACCAAATCAAATTCCTAACATTGTTTGATATGGCAAAAAAGTAATGAATCTTAAAATGCAAGTTGGGCCTTCACTCCCCAAAGAACAACCCCAATTCATCACTCCTTTCTTTAAATAAAGTTTAATTACAGCTGCTTGGAACTCCAAAGTAGTGGGTTTGAATCCCGCATGAGCCACCTACATGTGATCGCTGTTAGACGCTTTGGATAAAATGTCCAAATCTGTAATTAAACTTTATTTAAAGAAAGGAGTGCATTTTAAGATTCAATACTTTTTTGCCATATCAAACAATGTTAGGAATTTGATTTGGTGCAGCTATACACATAAAAAAAAGAGAAATACACATATTGTGCATATATTTGTAAAAATCATTTTTTTTTAAATGATAAAGCACAATAAAAATAGCACTTGACAGTGTGTTTGTACCTGTCGGAGCCTCTTGTTTGGAGTGGGCTGGGTGGGTTTCCTAAGGTTACTGCAGAACGTCTGCAGACATTTCATCCAGTCCTACAGAGAGGAAAAAAACACTGTTAGACTAAAGAAAGGTGTGATTGGAGAATGTCCCAAAGAGAGAAAGAGTGCGAGAAACAGATCAGTACAAACCTGTGCCTGTTCAGGGGTCTCGCCAGCAAAGTAGAATATGTACTGTTCCTCACTAAAGTGCTGGATCACAACTTGGAAACAGTTTGGCCTGCAAACAAAAACAGGTCGTTATTACTGAACAAGCACATGCCCAATCGAATGTATGCACTCCTATCAAACTCAGACTGAAGAACTAAAGAAAAAAGACTCAGCCCAACATGGCTACAAAAAAATTCATAAACAACCATGGGCTTATGTTCTGTTGCACTGAATCGTTCTTGTCCCATTCAATGTTCACTCAGATCTAGGATCAATAGTAATGGGTGAAATGTCTCACCTGCCAAACAGACTGTCGTGCACGCCGTACACCGAGCACACGCTCAGGTCAATCAGGCCTTTGGGTTTAGTGGCTCTCTTCTCACTCTCAAAGTAGATGAGCTGGGCGTCGTTCCCCTCCAAGATGAAGTAGAGGTTCTTCCACCGCTTGCCTTTGCCTGGGAGTAGGGAGAGGAGAAGACATGAGAGCAATTCCCTCCCATCTGCCTGCACTTGTTCACTCCCTCTCAAGTTCAGGGGGGAATTTACATCATATTTCTTACATCAATCCTTGCCTTTTAAATCCACGAGGGGTAGTATACCAGTGACCACTTCAGGGAGAAGTGGGAGAGAGAGAGGTCTGGAAGATTACATTTACAGACATTTGAGCGTAAAAACATATGGGTACCTTTGTTGAATAGGAGGTAGCCTTTCTTGACAATGTTTTTGTAGAAGGCGTCTTTCGTTTTCCGTCTGATAGTGTTATAGATCTCCTTGCCGTCCACCAAGTCTGAAAGCACTTGTTCCTGTTGCTGAAATACAAGAACGTCAATAAAACACCACATCAACGCCATTAAATACATCTATAGCCGTCAGGACAGGAGTAGCATCACAATGGAGGTTAGTGGACTCTGGCTTACCTGCACTGAAACAGCATCTTTCAGGTTGTAGCCCTCCACAATCTGCTCTTTCTTATAATGCTCAATAATGTCATCAACACTGCCAGAGAGAGGAGACGGAGCACAGCATTTATTTCTAATGACCAGCACTAACCACCATACTCGTTCCTAACGCATCAGACTTCTATATAATTTCGATATAACCTCCACTTCTATGTGGAACTGTATACCTTGATATCACAACATCTTTATACAGTATGATTACAGGTAAGGCCAAAAGGTATTTCCTGACCACATCCCATGACCAGGAAAACCTCCAGGCACTATTTATAGGCCAGGTTATTATCTGATTCTATTTAAAATCTCTTGGTTCATCACTACTGCACTGGGAGACAGTATACGCCCCTGCTACACATACCTGTTGTAGTATCTCCCCCCCATCATGTACTGATTGTTGGGGGTGGGGCATATCTTAAACCTTTGGATGTTCTCATTGGTGCGAAAAAACAGGGAGTAGTCCCCGGGTGTGTTGTCTGACGGCCGGACCAGGAAGCTGGACACTTGGCCAACTAAATAAGGGAGAGAGAAATCACATTGATTGTTGACATTGACAGTATTGATGCTTTACCACCGATACATTATCAGAACATACAGTACCAGTCAAAAGTTCGGACACACCTACTCATTCCAGGGTTTTTATTTTACTATTTTCTACAATGTATTATAATAGTGAAGACATCAAAACTATGAAATAACACATGGAATCATGTAGTAACCAAAAATAAACTTATTTTACATTTTAGATTCTTCAAAGTAGCCACCTGTGCCTTGATGACAGCTTTGCACATTTGGCATTCTCTCAACCAGATTCATGAGCTAGTCACCTGGAATGCACTTCAATTTACAGTTGTGCATTGTTGGAATTTCTTTCCTTCTTAATGCATTTGAGCCAATCAGTTGTGTTGAAAGAAGATAGACCTATTTGGTAATAGACCCAGTCCATATTACGGCAAAAACAGCTCAAATAAGCAAAGATAAACAACAGTCCATCATTACTTTAAGACATGAAGGTCAGTCAATACGGAACATTTCAAGAACTTTTAACGTTTCTTCAAGTGCAGTCGCAAACACCATCAAGCGCTATGATGAAACTGGCTCTCATGAGAACCGCCACAGGAAAGGAAGATCCAAAGTTACCTCTGCGGCGGAGAATACGTTTAGTTACCAGCCTCAGAAATCAGCAATTAACTGCACCTGAGATTGCAGTCCAAATAAATGCTTCAGAGTTCAAGTAACAGACACATCTCAACATCAACTGTTCAGAGGAGACTGTGAATCAGGCCTTCATGGTCAAATTGCTGCAAAGAAACCACTACTAAAGGACACCAATAAGAAGAGACTTGCTTGGGCCAAGAAACATGCACAAAGGACAGTAGACCTGTGGAAATCTTTCCTTTGGTCTCAGGAGTCCAAAATTGCGATTTTTGGTTCCAACCGCTGTGTGTTTGGGAGACGCAGAGTAGGTGAACGGATGATCTCCGCATGTGTGGTTCCCACCGTGAAGCATGGAGGAGGTGTGATGGTGCTTTGCTGGTGACACTAAGTGATTTATTTAGAATTCAAGGTAGCATGGCTACCACTGGTTTGCGCTTGGTGGGACTATCATGTGTTTTTCAACAGGACAATGACCCAAAACACAAATTCAGACACTGTAAGGGATATTTGGCCAAGGAGAGTGATGGAGTGCGGCATCAGATGGCCTAGCCTCCACAATCACCCGACCTCAACCCAATTGAGATGGTTTGGGATGAGTTGGACTGCAGTGATGGAAAAGCAGCCAACAAGTGCTCAGCATTAGTGGGATCTCCTTCAAGACTGTTGGAAAAGCATTCCAGGTGACTACCTCCTGATGCTGGTTGAGAGAATGCCAAGAGTGTACAAAGCTGTCAAGGCAAAGGGTGGCTACTTTGAAGAAACACTTTTTTGGTTACTACATGATTCCATGTGTTACTTCATAGTTTTGATGTCTTCACTATTATTCTACAATGGAGAAAATAGTACAAATAAAGAAAACACATGAATGAGTAGGTATGTCCAAACTTTTGACTGGTACTGTATATTTTAGCAACAGAAAAGGTTTGTTGATAACAAGATCACAGAAATGGAAGCATAATCCCATTGTTCTACATTACTCGTGAGGAGAATGTAAAATCTAAAATCTAGAGACAAAGAGAATATATAGTGCTTGCTACCTGTCATCAGCAAGTTGTAGGCCTCTTGTTTGCTGATCTTGCCGTGATACCAACTACAGAGAGGATGAGGATGGACCATTAGAGATAAGAAGGGAGAAAGGAGGGAAAAGAAAACCGACAGCTCAATAATGTGCTGGGTTTAAAGGGGCGGTGAGGGGTTTTAGAAGGGTCGGATCAGAGTCTAGGATGATGACTCACAACCTGATAGATCCTATTGGTGAACTCCCATCAGGTTACAAGCAAGTCAACTCTCATACATGGGCCAATGTCAAGTCATTCTAACGACATCTCACTCCAAATACTCAACGACTTGTTCAAAACAAAGCAACTTTAGTTTATTAACGGATACCAAATACCATTTCTTGAACGTTGGATTTGTAAAATGCATTTTTAACATTGTACATATGTCTGTCTTTGGGAGGCCGGCAAACAAAATGAAAACACATATACAGCCTTACTGTGTGTTGGGTCAGAGTCACACCATCATTGTTAGAGATTCATTGAGCCGTGTAGATGCAAACATGGATTATGTCAAAGTCACTAACGACGCATACTGTATACAGTACGCTCTCACTCACGCTTCCCTGCCCATTCGTGCACAAGATGAAAACATAATTTGGCTAGAGGATAGGGTAAACATGCGTTGCGTGTGTCGAGGCAGCCAGAAGGCAGGGACGTAATGAACCTCAAATGATAGGCTGTCTAAAAATATGATCTAAACAGCCATTTTTATAAATTAATATTGCCTATTGAGTCAATGTTTTGTGGGGGGGTTGGATAATGGTGGGTATTGAGAAATGTATTGATGAAATGATCTGCATTGACCAAGGTTTACATATGAAATAACATATACTGTACATAGACATTATGGCAACCTAAGAGAAAAAGCTACATCAGAACTTACACTTTGCCCTCGTGTGGGTCCTCCTCCCGTCCCTGAAAATAAACACGAACAGTTCAACAAATCAGTGGAGACGTAATGACGAATGAAAAAGAAAACATTTGAAAAGACCCATAATGACTCCAATTGCCAGCTGAGTAGAAAAGTATGTCCCAAAATGCACCCTATTTCCTGTATGTAGTAGTGCCCTACATAGGGAATAGTGCCATTTGGGACACATCCCAAGTGAATGGTTACAGGTTAGGGCTGATCCCAGACCTGTGCAGAGCAGACCTAGTGCTGTACTCAACTCACCACCTCCTCCACCAGGTCCTCCACAATGAGGCCCTGCTCCTCCGTCCTCACGTTGGTCACCCACATCCAGCCGTCATCCAGTTCATTGTGAACGATAAACATGTCCCCTTTCAGGAAGCTAACAGACATGGAGAGGAGGAAGAAGAAAACGTTCAGGGGGGCAAAAAATGTGTGTTACCATCTTAATATGCTGCTACACATGAACTCACACCTGCATCTCCTGTTTCAAACAACCCACTATAATGCACTAGAACCAGTCTTTGTTATTTCAATTACAATTAGCTATTTAGTTATGAGATCTAAAGGCAGTGTGGACGCTTGAGGCTTGACAGCTTATTGCCGACTGAACTATTTTTTGCATATGGTAGTCTTTGGGTGTCGTACCAGCCATTCTCCACAAGGTGTCTCATGTAAGCTACCAAACACCTTTGTGAAGAAATATAGCATGCTTCTTTCCAGCCAGCTAAGTCTGTGCTAGCAGTGTGTCTGTGTTAAGGGTTCCGACATAAGATTCTCGGAACTGACAACATGAAGAATAGCCAGGCTCATCTGTTAGCGTGCTGGGCTTTGCTAAATGAAAGGAAGAGGTCTGTTTTTGTCCTATTCAGATAATGTGATCTCCAACAGGGCAAACACACACTTTCAACTTCCACAAAATGTTTTTTGCTTCTTGTAGGGCTTACCTGATCTCATCGGTCTCTGGCACTTTGGTGTATGGAAGAATGGCTCTCACTCTCCTCCTGTCCTCTACAGGCTACACACACGAGCACAGACAATAGAAACACAGAATTGCACATTAACCCATACTTCCACCAAAAATATTCATATCTTCAACCCCCGCAGAATTCCAAATTAAAAGTATTCCACCAGACACCCTCCAGGATGATTTCACAGTCTCACACCACTCATTAGTATTTTGCCTGGCTTCTCTCCTGAGAGTGGTTATGATATATGGCCTGGGGTGTAGGGGAAGTAGATATTTCCCGAAATATATTGAGTATGTGTCTAAGAAACTTCCATTTCTACTCAAGCGCAATGAAATCTTACCTCTGGGGGTGCCACAGGCGATAGCAGCTTTTCACCTTTCAGCAGGCAAGACACGTAGCTGTAGTAACCAATCAGGTCCGACAGGGACGAGAACCGCCGCCCGCCTATGTAATAGTCTCCACACATGGCGATTATCCTGTAACACACACAGACCACACACACTAAGATTGATTAATTGTTAAGCACAATGCACGCACAGTGTGCAGAATGTAAGAAAATACAAATAGGCCTAAGCTAAATTGACAGTTTGAACAATTTATCAGCACACAACTGTCTACATTTTCTACATAATGACCCAAAACATCAAAGAGTACAAGAGCAGAGCAGCACAGTGCTAAAATGAGGCCCAGTTGCCCTGGGATCTATGAAACAAAAGGAAAAGACATGCATTAAACCACCATGACCATCAGATAATAGTCTTGTGTGAAATTGCTCAAGTAATGATGAAAATGACATGATTAAAGTCTTGTCGAGCCAGCGAACAGAGGGGAGCACATCTCAGTCTGACTATGCGGTAATATATGTAGACTAGACACCATTCAAATACATCGTCCCATGGGTAGGCTACATGTTTAACCTTGTCTTCCTAATACCAATCCACAAGGGTTCCTATAAAGCAATGCTGTGAATGAGATGTCATCATTTCCTAGTACGGTGTTGATCAGGTCTAGGAGGTATTTGTCATCAATGAAGGTCGGGCCTCATTGGCAGGTCTATCAAACGCATTGGAACAAATACAGTTGAATAAAATAATACAATTTAAAACAGTATGCAATAGGCTGGGAATTGCCAGGGACCTCACGATACAATATTATCACAACACTTAGGTGCCAATACAATATGTACGGTGATTATCACGATTCTATATGTATTACGATTCCATACTGCAATTTTATTTTGCGATTTGATGTTCCAAATATATTGCTCACAATAGGTCTGCTGCAGAGAGACGAGAAAACACGTTTTGATCAAGTCAGAGAAATACAATTTTGGAAAACATGTTGGCCTACTATTTGAAAAGAGAACAAGCTATAGGATGTTTAATATCAGAGTTTTGGCACAGGTACAGCCGTCTAGCACTAGCTAACGCTACCTACATTTTTTTTTTTTACAAATCTATACCTTTAGTCAAACATCAATATATCATCAAAAAATCATATTGCAAAATGATTCCCCCCCGCCCAGTATGCACTATGCTCAAACAACGAGGGTCTTGTAGATAGAGCCTAGGTAAGGCGGACAACTATTCGTGGATGTTGTGACAAAAATCCACTCACAGCCTTAGAAAGCCATCCAAAGAGATGGAGAATCCAGGAAGTCTTATCACATACCAGGAGTGCTACATTAGATTACTACAGGATTTCTCATTCACGGGGAAGGTAGATCCAACTGTTTTCAGTAGCTGTAAGTGGGCAGAGTGTCCTTAAGGGCTAATGTCTGATGAAGATCCAATGTAAAGGTGGTGGAGGGAGAGGGGGGCTAATGTCCTGCCTATTGGTACAGTGCCTCCAGAAAGTGCTCATACCCCTTGAATTATTCCAAATTTTGTGTTACAGCAGAATTAAAAATGGATTCAACTGATTTTTTCCCCTCTCACCCATCTACACACAATACCCCATAATGACAAAGTGAAACCATGTTTTTAGAACTGTTTGCAAATGTATTGAAAAAAACGAAATACATAAATATCTCATTTACATAAATATTCACACAGAGTCAATCTTTTGTTGAAGCACCTTTGGCAGAGATAACAGCTGTGAGTCTTTCTGAGTAAGTCTAAGCGCTTTCCACACCTGGATTGTGCAACATTTGCCCATTATCATTTTCTAAATTCTTCAAGCTCTGTCAAATTGGTTGTTGATCATTGCTAGACATCCATTTTTAGGTGTTGTCAAAGACTTTCAAGTAGACTTAAGTCAAAAATGCCACTCAGTGTCTTCTTGGTAAGCAACTCCAGTGTAGATTTGGCCATGTGTTTTAGGTTATTGTCCTGCTGAAAGGCGAATCAATCTCCCAGTGTCTGAACCAGATTTTACTCTAGGATTTTGCCTGTACTTAGCTCCATTCTGCTTATTTTTTAGTCCTGAAAAAAACTCTCAAGTCCTTAACGTTTATAACAATACCCATAACATGATGCAGCCAACACTATGCTGAAAATATGGAGAGTGGTACTCAGTAATGTGTTGTAATGAATTTGCCCCAAGCATAAGCTTTGATGCACCTGTACTGACCTCGCTTTCTGGATGATAGCGGGGTGAACATGAACAGTGGCTCTGGTGGTTGTTGTCCTTGATGATTTTGGCCTGACATCGGTTGCTGTAGGTGTCCTGGAGGACAGGTGGTTTGCCCCCTGGTGATGCGTTGTGCAGACTACTCTCTGGAAAGCATTGCGGTTCAGGGCGGTACAGTTGCCGTACCAGGCTGTGATACAGCTCGACAGGACGCCCTCGACTGTGCATCTGTAAAATTTTGTGAGGGCTTTAGGTGACAAGCCACATTTCTTCAGCCTCCTGAGGTTGAAGAGGCGCTGTTGTCCCTTCACCACGCTGTCTGTGTGGGTGGACCATTTCAGTTTGTCCGCCGAGGAACTTGAAACTTTCCACCTTCTCCACTGCCGTCCCGTCGATGTGGATAGGGGGATGCTCCCTATGCTGTTTCCTGAAGTCCACAATCATCTCCTTTGTTTTGTTGACGCTTAGTGAGGTTGTTTTCCTGACACCACACTCCGAGTGCCCTCACCTCCTCCCTGTAGGTTGTCTGTTGGTAATCAAGCCCACTACTGTTGTGTCGTCTGCAAACTTGATGATTGAGTTGGAGGCGTGCATGGCCACGCAGTCATGGGTTAACAGGGAGTACAGGAGGGGGCTGAGCACACACCCTTGTGGGGCCCCAGTGTTGAGGATCAGCAAAGTGGAGATGTTTCCTACCTTCACCACCTGGGAGCTGCCCGTCAGAAAGTCCAGGCCTTAAGTTAATGATGAGCTTGGAGGGTACTATGGTGTTGAATGCTGAGCTGTAGTCAATGAACAGCATTCTTACGTAGATATTCCTCTTGTCCAGACTGGATCGGGCAGTGTGATGGCGATTGCATCGTCTGTGGACCTGTTGGGGCGGTATGTAAAATGAAGTGGGTCTAGGGTGGCAGGTAAGGTGGAGGTGATATGATCCTTGAATAGTCTCTCAAAGCACTTCATGACAGAAGTGAGTGCTACGGAGCAATAGTCACTTAGTTCAGGTATCTTTGCCTTCTTTGGTACAGGAACAATGGTGGACATCTTGAATTTAGCGACACCAGACTTGGATAGTGACTGATTGAATATGTCCGTAAAACACACCAGCCAGCTGGTCTGCGTATGCTCTGATGACGCGGCTAGGGATGCCGTCTGGGCCAGCAGCCTTGCAAAGGTCAATACGTTTAAATGTCTTACTCACGTCGGCCACGGAGAAGGAGAGGCCCGCAGTCCTTGGTAGTGGGCCGCGTCGGTGGCACTGTATTATCATCAAAGTGGGCAAAGAATGTGTTTAGCTCGTCTGGAAGCAAGGCGTCAATGTCCGTGACATGGCTGGTTTCTTTTCTGTAATTGCCTGTAGACCCTGCCACATACGCCTCGTGTCTGGGCCGTTGAATTGCGACTCCATTTTGTCTCTATACCGACATTTCGCTTGTTTGATTGCCTTGCAGAGGAAATAACTACACTGTTTATATTCTGCCATATTCCCCGACCTCTTTCCATGGTTGAATGTGGTGGTTGGCGCTTTGAGTCTTGCACGAATGCCGCCGTCTATCCACGGTTTCTGGTTGGGGTAGGTTTTAATAGTCCCAGTGGGTACAACATCTCCAATGCACTTCCTAATAAACTCACTGAGTCAGCATATAAATCGATGTTATTGTCTAAGGCTTCCCGGAACATTTTCCAGTCCACGTGATCAAAAGAATCTTGGTCATACCAATGGTTCTAGTCATGGGTACATCCTGTTTTAAGTTTCTGTCTATAGGACGGTACGAGCAAGATGGAGTCGTGGTCGGATTTACCAAAGGGAGGGTGGGGGAGGGCCTTGTATGCATAGCGGAGGTTAGAGTAGCAGTGGTCCAGTGTTTTGCTCGAGCGGGTACTACAGTCAATGTGTTGGTGGAACTTAGGTAGCCCTGTTCTCAAATTAGCACAGGTGGTCGGCTCGTCTTTCGTCTGTTTTCCATAAACAAGTGCTGTAACATGTAGATATGGCCGTGTGGGAACACTAACCCTAACTGTTTTAAGGTGTGTATCAATGAAATGAAAGATAAGATCCTTATGCTTCCAAAACCGTACCGCAAGCGATGCATGTTAATGTACAGACAGAGCATCAGGGGATCTTAACAAAACTGCCCCTTACAGAAGACGCCTTTGTCCAATTACTTAATGTGTAATGTAACTGAGAGTCATGACTAAGGCTGTTGTGGTCACGAAATTGTCAGCCAGTGATTGTTAAACAAATAACTGGTCGGTCTCACGATAATTGACCGTTAACTAACAAACATATTTAGCATCTCCTAGCTTCCACACATAGCCTACAAGCCATTTTAAAAAGCCTAATAAATCCATGTAATATAGCCTACACCTTCCCAATAAATCCATGATTTATTATAGACAGGTCTAAAGAAGATATGAAGAAAATGTAGTCTATTTCAGAAGAAAAGAATAGCATACTCTGAGTTGTCCTTATGTGGCTATGCCAAATGGCTGTGGGCTGCACTAGTTCATTTAGCACACAAGATTTTTTTACGAGGTATGCAACTACGATTCGAAAAAGTCGCAAAAGAAAATGCATTGTTTCATATGCTGGGCATCATTCACAAGTGATTATATATCATTCACAAGTGATAACATATCATTCACAAGTGAAAGGCTAATACTGTCACCCATCAGACTATTCTTGATTTAAATCTTGTCTTTACATATACTAAATAATGTGTGACATTTGTTTCGATTTAGAATGGACCATTATCATGCACCTGTATCGAAACAGGGGCAGTTAAATAGCGAATGGAGGACGCTTTTCCCCACGGTTTATTGTCATGCCAGCCAGGTAGGCTTTACTTCTGTTTTAAATATAAGCAATGTGCTTAATATTAGGAAAGTTGAGAAATAAATATACTAGGCCTCGTCTTTTTATTAGCGGCCATCATGTTTTCTTCCGCAATTGCATAGCCTATAGAAATGTTGCGCAACATGAGCTCTCATGAAGTGTTTGATTACATTTACATTGATGTCAGAGTGATTAGAGGGACAATAGAGTGCTGAGTACCAGGCAGTTAGCAAGTTTGGTAGGCTACTAATGACAATGATTAGCAGCATCAGAGCTTGGAGAAGCCACTAGACTCATGACTACCGGTGTGGAGGTATTACGGTCACCGCAACAGCCCTAGTCATGATCAAGTGTTTATATGCTCAGTGTCTCTCTCGGTCCGTGTGGGTACTGACCTGAAGTGGTTGACCACACTGGTCATGCTGAGAAAGGACAGGACAAAGGAGCCGGGCCGGCGGTCACTCTCCCTGATGAGGTAGCTGCCGGGGGTCCTGGCCTGCCGCAAACGCTCCTCAGCAATGGTCCGGTCCAGCTTCCCATGGTACCACCTGACACACAGACAGGGAGGGAGGGAGGGAGAGCTACAGTCAGCCTCGGGTGACTAGGCCTGCATTTACACTGTTGGACTCAGTGTTGTTTTTTCTCTCTGGAAAACATTGTCAACACGAAGGCTATGTGCTCTATTTAGCATACCATCTGAGAGGACTCCAGGAGGGAGTGACATATATTCACAGTAACACACAAACAAGGTATTCATGTAGGCTTGTTACACGGCGTGACATTATTCAAACATACTTCAGCCTGATAGCCGTGCAAGTTCAAATTTGGTTCACGTCGTAAACACTATGAATAATTAAAATCACTGAATTGATTCATAAATATGTTGGGGTCATAAATAAAATTGCCTACTTATCTCATTCACCCAAACACCCACTCCCTTGTTCACCCCATTTATCAATCACCCATTAGCTTAGGCTACTCCATTCAGTCACATTAACTTTCACTACTCGACTATTCACTAGTTCTCAAATCAACCATTCTCAGTTTGTCACACTCGCTCTCTCGCATGCATAGACTCAATGGAGTCACATATTCAATGAACATTCATTCATTCACTCACTCACTCAAGCTGCAATATGTAACTTTCTGGGTGACCTGACCAAATTCGCATAGAAATCTGAGTTACAAATCAGTCATGCTCATTGAAAGAGAGTTTAAGAAGCAGTAGATCTGTTCTACGTGCAATATTTCTATGCTTCCCCGGCCTTAAGTTTTGTTTTAATCTTACTTTCGGTTTTGTACACCAGCTTCAAACAGCTGAAAATACAATATTTTTGGATATGTAATAAAAATTAAAAAAAAAAAAAAACACAGTGGTTTAGATTCCCTACACTATACTGAAATTAGGCAAACTGTTCTAATTTAGCAACCAGGAAATGGCGGAGCGATTTCTGCATAGTGCATATTTAACACTCATTCATAATAATACACAGATTTCTTGGGACTGATTCAAATAGCCTACTGCTAAAAAATTACGGTGTAGTCCTAGTAGGCTGGGTCTTGACTGGGAGTGCTGTGGGCTTGACTTTAAATAAAATAAAAACTGCGGGTGTGAGCAAAACATTACATTGATATCTTCTGAAATATTAAGCCAGTAAGAAACCGCACAAATATTTTACCCTCTAGTATACCTAGAGAGCAGTCACTCAAACAGGCGAGAGGAGAGTGGAACGGAGCGCAAATGCTAAAAGCTTTTTAAGCTTCCGCCTCACCATTAAAACCAGGCTGCATTTTTAATTAAACAGTAGCTTTTCCAACAACACTGGTTGAAATTCTAGCAGGTTACTGACGTGACACTCCTGACAGATGGGGGAAAAATGTACATGCTGGCCCAGATTTGGGCTAGCGACCTCAGAACAGGGGGCCTGGGGAGGAGAGATGCATGAGGTGCTGCAGTAGCTCTTTTCACACAGGACGTTAAGGGCTCCCATCTGGCTTAGAAGAGCAGAGGTCTGCACTTGTAAAAAAATAATGAGAAGTCTGTGGTGTGGAGGCAGGCGTGCTGTGAAGGAGGAAATGGGCCAGTGGAGCTCCTGGGAGGGGGTTAGGGGACTGGCTAAAGGATTTGTGTGATGGAGAGAGTATTGAGGAGGACAGACATGAGAAGTGAGTGTGTGATTGAGAGAAGCGCTAAGGAGTAGGGCCTATGGCTTAAGGAATGATTGAGAGCAGTGAGTGCAAGTGTGTCTGTGTGTGTGGACTACGCTTAATATGTAGCTTACGGGTGGAGTGCATGTGAATAAACTAGGTGTGTGAAGTGAGAATAGGCTAATGGGTACACGTGACAGCCAAGCCAGGGCAATTTCAAAGCAGTTTTCGGCAGTAGGCTTATGTGAGGGGTTAAGGTCCAGAGTGTAGTAGCTTTAAGAGAAGATGAGAGGTCAATCAGTGGCTGTCAGAGGTACTGATGGTGTTAGTGAAGTAGATATGCCGGTCAGGATGTGGTTCAATTCCATGTCAATCAAGGAAGTTGACATTTAAAACATTGAAAATGTAGCCCTCAGATACTGATGGCAGGGACGGCTCCCAGTTACTGATATACAAAGCAGACATCCCAGTGGCATAGGCCTTAATGGGCAAGGGGTTGGGGGAGGGCACAGGCGGAAGGGGGCCTCTCCTCCCACCTTCTCAGTCCTCAGCCATATCAGTCAGAATGGACAAAACATGAGACTGACTGTAGTACAGCGGAGTGGAGTGCCTCGCATACAAACCAGGTTGGCCAGAACCAACAGTGTTGCTGCTGAATTGGAGGTTCAGGTTTTCCTGGAGCTCAGGCTCATTAATGAGACGCTCCAACCAGCCGAGAGAACGAGGCAGCCGTCAGAGAGGGAGGGAGAACGGACTCTGTCAGAGTTTTGCTGACTTAGCGACTTCCCAACACTTCTGCCTCAAGTAAAGGGGTATTTTGGAACATACACTATGTGCCCGATTGAAAAGTCGGGTTTGTCAAGTGTCTAAGTAGCCTAGGCCTACTGCAATTTCGAACTCTGAAAATACAGCAGAAATTGCACCAAATACATCTGTCCAGTATAGAGAACCATATTAGGCTACATTCACCCAACTTCTGCTTGCAGCAAATATCCTACACCAGCCTGTACAGGGAACTCACATATTACCTGCACAATGAGATGTGTGCACTGAGCATCCTCTCATCATCATACTTTACAGGCCAGGAGACAGTGGGGGTCCATCCTGAGGCAGCAGAGAGAGCACTGTGCACTTATGGGCTTCCTTATTAAACCTTCCAGTAAGGTTGGGGGTCAAAGCCCTGTTCTATAAAAGGTCCACAATAAACAGTGTGCAGATTTACAGTGAGCAGAGTGGAAATGCTAAGGCAGCAGAAGATGAGTTCCCTACAGAGAAACTCCCCCAGGCTGTGTTTCTGTTTTCCGGAGCTCAGGTGTACTGGCCTGCTATGGGTTGGACAGATGTCCAGGTATAGGCTACTGTATCAACTGATGGGCTAAATCATATTGCAACTGCATCTGAGTGAATTAAATTAGCCTAGATCAGAACTGTCTATAGCTGTTGGTTACTATGGTGTCTGATAGTGAAAGTGTGAGTCTGGCTATGAACGTTTCTTGGCTCATACTGTATTCTTGCATACATTCAAAAACTGCAACTCCTGCAGATGTGATTTTACTGAATAATTTGAGATGTTTGTCATATTTAATTGCACCACCCGTCATAAGTGTTCCAACCCCACCATGTCTGAAAATGCTTGTGTGTGCAAGTTAATGAATTGCAGTGAGATGAGTGCATAGAAACACTTTTTCCATTTCCGATACTTAAAATTCTAAACGTCTATAAATATTCCACCGACCTATGTGCAATATCCCTAACCAGCTAAAAGTTACTCAACAAGCTACTGCACACAATAACTTTAAAAGCAACAAAAATATGGCAACCAAACAAGATGTCTTATCAACATTAAAATAAGTTGAAGGCTGCGAGCAACGCGGTCCTCACTAATGTACAAGCTCATTTTCTATAGGCCTGTGTGTACGGTAGAACATTTTGGAGGATGGGTGGAGGGGTTAACCAGGGTGTTGTGATATGTGCAGTATGACCATAACCCATGACAGCAGCGATAGGACACGCTGGTTTTATCAGTCTGAGGAATGCCTTGTCGTGTCGGTGCATGAACCGAGAACAGCAGTGACGCTCTATTCTGCTCTGCTCTCCTACTAGTTTAATAACCCTCAAGCACTACTCTGAAATAAGGCTGCTCCCTCTGTATCCTGCATACTGTGCCGTGTGCACTTCAAAAGAACAACAACCGAAACTTGTCAACAATAAAACTGATTGGTCATGCTGCAAACAAACATATTTCATTCAATAGGCCAGTTAAAAACCAAAGCAAACTTCTGCGCAAACATGCAATGCAGACCTGATCTGACATACGGCTCTATTTTACCAAACCTAACGCAATGTTAAATCTTAGCGCTGGCAGTAGCGTTATATGTTCGGGGGTGTCCAAAATATTTGTGCCATTTTCACAACCGGAATTATGGGTGCAGTAGCGCGAAAGAGCTGGGTTTTGTTAAATAAACAAGTTGTGGGTGTGTCTGGAGCCCCTCACTGGCCAATCAGAATGTGCTCCATGGCTAAATATGTGGTTGCTTCAAGTTGTGTATTTACAGTCTTTAATGTAGTGTGCTGTCATCAACTCAAAATAGAAATGTTAGTCCGTTATGGCCTAGTTCCTTAAATAGCCTACCCCATATTTGCTAAATATGTTGTTTGCAGTCAACATCGTTCTAATTGCATTGCGTCAATATGGAAATATATTGGTAAACATAGGCTATAGCAATCACACTAATATATACATATAGATATATATCTCTATCTATATACACACACACACACACACACACACACACACATTTTTAAATTTAACCTTTATTTAACTATAGGGGCTAGGCCTACTGTAAACTGCAGTTTGGACATGGACGTGCTAAATGTAGTCAATAAGCAAGATCATACTTACTAGGCTATAGATGAGGCCTAAAAAGACAGTATATATCTAATAGAAACCAAAAGAAGTCTAAATACAGTTACACGCAACATAATTGCACATAATTGAGCGTATAATACAGACGACAAGGCAGACTAAAAATAAGAGTTTTATGCACATTCAAACTTTTCACAGGAGCTGGATTATCTTACAGGTAATATTGCACATCTCCAAAGACCAAACAATATTGCATTGTATTCGAGCCATGGACATTCTCATTATAAACCGTTGGACGGTGAATCTTTCTAATAAGCTTGTTTTTCGTTTAAATTTGACCCCCCAAAAATATAAAATCTGCTCTTTTTACACCAACAACATTTCTAAATAGGATCGGTCAGAAGTATGATATATCATAAATCACAGCTCTCATTCCATGAGCATAGAGCAAAGTGCACACTAAGGACTAAGGGCTCTTCTTCGGCAGGAGGCATGGATGTTTGTCCTATCCATTGAATATAGTTTATTAAATAGCATACATTAATCCTACAATTTGCCTAGTTATAACAAACATGTAGCCAATGTAGTTTTTTTTTTGGGCTTCAACATGGAAATATACTTGTCGACACATTGCATTTAAAAAATGCACTGCCATTGGACATTGCTCAAACGTTATAAGATTAGCCTACCATCACCGTTGATATTGCCTGTTTACCTTTCATGTGACAAAGTCACTAACAGGCAAATGGCCAAGGCTGCTAACGGATTCAGCATCAAGGGCTCCCAAGTTGTGCAGCGGTCTAAGGCACTGCATCTCAGTGCTTGAGGCGTCACAGACACCCTGGTTCGATTCCAGGCTGTATCACAACCAGCCGTGATTGGGAGTCCCACAGGGCGGCGCACAATTGGCCCAACGTTTCCCGGGTTTGGCCGTCATTGTAAATAAGAATTTGTTCTTAACTGACTTGCCTAGTTAACAAAACAAAAAAATCAAGGACAGCGATCGTTACTCCGCAATATAACAGATGAAAGTGAAGGTGCAATTTTTCAACAAAATTAAAAAAAGGAAAAATCATAAGCAGTCTATTGTAATAACATTGTTCCGAAACAGACTTCCTACAGTCACTGACACCTTTCATTCAATGGGCTTTTCATTAAATAGGCCTAATGAGTCCACAGAAGCCTTATGGACACAAATAATGTCCAATATAAAAGAAAAATTATTAATTTCTATTGATTGTTTTATTAATATATAATGAGCAGCAAAACATTGGTTATAGGCTACTGTGCGCCTCCGCTGGCAAAAAACGATGCCATAACCAATTGCGTTACTGCGAAGACAAGGTTTTGGGGAGTCTTAAATATCACCACTACTGCTGCTTAAAATTGGCACACGTTTTTGTGGACACACCTCATATTTCCACCCCTCCCACCTCATCACAAGTGAGCTGATAAGACAGGTAAATTACCAACCCTGATGCCAGGGTTGGAAAATGTTAGAGTACATGCTTTTACAAGACAAAATTGCCAAAGAGTGTGCGTTTGACGTCTTAAAGCCAGCCAAAAATAGAGCCCATAGTGGGAGAGCAGTCTGCAAAGCCTGCACCCTTCCACCCACACAGTGAAAGCAGTGTCCCCTCTCAGATTCTAAGTACCTCAACCTTACAGGAAGCCCAGATACAGTGAATTACCTCACCCCATGACAGAAGGCAACCGAGACACAATCACTACAACAACATGAGAGAAGAGGGCCTCCATTTTCAATCAGTGTAGATGAATGAGGGTAAACGGTCAAGACAGGATTAAAGTGCCTTTGAACGGGGTATGACAGTAGGTGCCAGGTGCACTGGCTTGTGTGTGTCAAAAACTGCAACATCCTTTGGGTCCACCAACCAAAGGACATCCAGCCAACTTGACAACTGTGGGAGGCTTTGGAGTCAACATTGGCCAGCATCCCTGTGGAACGCTTTCGACAACTTGTAGTCCATGCCGCGACAAATAAAGGCAGTTCTGAGGGCAAAAAGTGGGGTGCAACTCAATATTAGGAAGGTGTTCTTAATGTTCTGTACACAGTTTTTATTTGAGATTCTTCAAAGTAGCCACCCTTTGCCTTGATGACATCTTTGCACACTCGTGGCATTCTCTCAACCAGCTTCATGAGGTAATCACTTGGAATGCATTTTAATTAACCTCTCAGGGATCACTGCACAACTTGACCGTTTTGGAGAGCCTGGCGTGCCCAAAGTAAAATGCCTCCCATTCAGGCCCAGAAAATAGAATATGCACATATTTGGTACCATTGGATAAGAAACACTCTGAATTTTGTAAAACTGTTAACCATTTGTCTGTGAGTAAAACAGAACGGATATGGCAGGCAAAACCCCGAGGAATTTCTGTCCTGGAGAAAGTGGTTTTCACAGAGTGCCTCATTTGGAACCCCTCCCTCATGAAAATGCCCATATAAGGGCATATGAATGCAGTACCTATCGCTTCCTTTAGATGTCAACAGTCTTGAGACAGTGTTTTGATTCTGTTCAGATGAAATAGAGCAGAGAAGAAGAGGAAATAAGGAAGTGCCTCTTTGGAAGTCTATAGGACTGGGCGCGCGCTCTTGGGAAGCGCGCACTGTGTTTTTTACCGTCTTTAGAGCTCAGTTTATATTCTGGTTGATTTATTATAGTAAATATACGTAAAAGTGTTCCTAAGGATACATTTAAAATGATGTTTGATTGTTCTTGGACAAGTTTATAGGTATAAGTTGAACGAGTTCTAGTCACGTTTCAATGGAGGTGTGGACGCTGTAGTTTCTGATTATAACGCGCGAACCAAATGGAGATTTATGGATATAATAAATGACTTTTTCTAACAAAAGAACCATGGATTGTCTTCGTTGGACACTTAGGAAGACCTCAGCAGAAGTTCTTCAACAGGTAATTGATTTGTTTTTGCTGTGAAATGTGTTGTGTGTGCCACACTGGCTAATGAATTCATGGCTGTGACAAAAGTATGTGAGGTGCTACCCTCAAACAATCAAATGTTGTGCTTTCGCCGTAAAGCCTTTTTGAAATCTGACAACGCTGTGATATTGCCAAGAAACAGAGCTTTTGATGAGTATGGAACACTTGTAAATTGGTGGATGTTTAATAATTCAACTTTTGGATTTTGAATTTGGCGCCTCACATTTCACCTGGTAGTGTCAGGAGTGGGGCGCTAGCGCCCCAGTGATCCCTGAGAGGTTAACAGATGTGCAATGTTAAAAGTCAATTTGTGTAATTTCTTTCCTTCTTAATGCTTTCGTGCTAATCAGTTATGTTGTGACAAGTCCATATTAATGGCAAGGACAGCTCTAATAAGCAAAGAAAATGACAGTCCATTACTTTAAGACATGAAGGTCAGTCAATCCGGAAATTTCAAGAAAGTTTCTTCAAGTGAAGTCACAAAAACCATGAAGCGCTATGATGAAACTGGCTCTCATGAGGACCGCCACAGGAAAGGAAGACCCAGAGTTACCTCTGCTACAGTTATTCAGAGTTAACTGCACCTCAGATTGCAGCCCAAATGCATGCTTCAGAGTTCAAGTAACAGACATCAACTGTTCAGAGGCCTTCATGGTCGAATTGCTGCAAAGAAACTACTAAAGGACACCAATAAGAAGAGACTTGCTTGGGCCAAGAAACATGAGCAATGGACAGTAGACCTGTGGAAATCTGTCCTTTGGTCTGATGAGTCCAAATTTGAGATTTTTGGTTCCTACCGCCGTGTCTTTGTGAGACGCAGAGTAGGTGAACGGATGATCTCTGCATGTGTGGTTCCCACCGTGAAGCATGGAAGAGGTGGTGTGATGGTGCTTTACTGGTGACACGGTCAGTGATCTATTTAGAATTCCAGGCACACTTAACCAGCATGGCTACCACAGCATTCTGCAGCTATACGCCATCCCATCTGGTTTGCGCTTACTGGGACTATTATTTGTTTTTCAACACGACAATGACCCAAAACACACCTCAAGGCTGTGTAAAGGCTTTTTGACCAAGGAGAGTGATGGAGTGCTGCATCAGATGACCTGGCCTCCACAATCACCTAACCTCAACCCAATTGAGATGGTTTGGGATGAGTTGCACCGCAGAGTGAAGGAAAAGCAGCCAACAAGTGCTCAGCATATGTGGGAAATCCTTCAAGACTGTTGGAAAAGCATTCCTCATGAAGCTGGTTGAGAGAATGCCAAGTGTGTGCAAAGCTGTCATCAAGGCAAAGGGTGGCTACTTTGAAGAATCTCAAATATAAATATATTGATTTGTTTAACACTGTTTTGGTTACTACATGATTCCAAAAGTTTTATTTAATAGTTTTTAATAGTCTTCACTATTATTCTATAATGTAGAAAATAGTACAAATTAATAAAAACACATCAATGAGCAGGTGTCCAAACTTTTGACTGGTACTGTATATGGATAATTTATAAAGCCAGGCACATTTAATAGTTAATTAAGTCTACAATCAATAGCTTAAATTGATGTTTCCTGTCTCCTCAATTTTCTTAGACAATTAGGCAAGGGCTGGTTCCTTGCCTTTGCTGCTGCTGCCTCCGCCACATTGTTCTCAATATGCTGGTTAACTTTGCTATTATGCACAAAGCACCAATTCTACGGTACACTGAAGATTACGTTTCAGAACCACGGACTGTGACCGTAACCAACACGGGAGAAAGCGCATTTGTTATAAAACATTTTTGGGGGATTTATTAGAGTTGCACCATTATTTGTAGATAATATACACAATATTCAGTATCACATCTTAAGAGTGATGACTGTGCCATTCTTCAATGGATTAGTCCACTGAGACAGGCACAAATCAGACAGGTGTCTTGTGCACCATAAAAAAACTCAAACTGCGACTACCCGACTAAAGAAATCTCGGTCCACCAACAGCCTATTGACCAAACGACTAAATGAGGTCAGCCCTAAAAACATTGTAGCATTTAGGCTACCTGATTTTGTGTGTGATTTCTCTACAGATGGACTTACATAACACACTGAATTGTATTTTTTATAGAAGCAACAGGTTTAGAAATGAGCTTTTCACAGCTTGAGCGGCAACTTCGACCCTTAAATGGTTTGAACACAAGCCAAAAAGCCTATATACCATATACTGCCCCCCCCCCCAAAAGTCTATATACACCATGTACTTTGGCCAGGCTCCTCCTGAGATGAAGCAGAAACGCTTCTGTGTTGTTTGAGTACTCAGGACGTGACCTCTGGTTAGACCTGGACGGCTGGCAAGCAGGGATGGAGGGAGAGCGCGGGACCGAGACCTCTCAATTTGCAAGGGCTACATCTCTAGGGCTTAGAAGGCACTTGGCTTGTTTTTGCTTGAATGAGGACTGACTTATTCTCTCGCTCACTAGTTCTCCCTTGTGCATTTCCCTCTGCTGTTTTTCCCTCCCTCCTCTCATATGGATGATGCCGCCATGCGAAAACATCTCCGAAGTCGTCCAGTCACTCCTCATCAGCGTCAACAAGTAATGAAACTGCACCACCACTTTACATTAGCAATATGCCTCAGCGGAGCTGCCAGCTGTCAGAGGGGAAACGGAGCTCATCGTGTCTTCTCTGCACGGATAGGACTGTCTTCTGTCACTGCCGCTAACAATGTTTAGCCAAACAATCCATATTTAAATGTATATTCCACTTCATCAATCAACGTTTTTTCCTCAGGGTGGTCATGAATTTGAGTCTTAATTGTTTTTACTTAGAGGAATCAAGCAAAACCTGATGCTTTTCATGTGCAATTTTCTAAAAAGCTGTGATATTTTTGGCCATATTCAAATAGCCCTTAATTGGGGATAATGAAGCTCGTCCTAATATTTATTAACACTAGCCTACAAAAACTCCGTAAAGGAGCATCTAGTTGTAACTACAGGAGGAAAACATGGGTGGGACATTTCTACACCATTATATGCACACACACACACCTTTTTAATCTATATCAATGGATCCAATTAATGTGGACTCAATCAACAAGCCTATGAACGTAAACTAGAATCAAAGCATTAACTCACCCAAACACAGCTCCAAACAAAAGCAAAGCCTTACGAAAATATATTTAAGGAAAAAAGGTATGGGTAATTCCAAAAACCCAACTTTCTGGGAGAGATTAAAAAACAGAGAGCGATAAAGAGATAGAACATGCAACTCCTATGTAGCCTGTCCTACCAGCCTGTTAAGAGAGTAAAAGGAGCGCGAGGAGGGCTGCCTGGCTAGGTGCTCCACTTACGCAGAGTTGGCTCTCTGCTGCATCTCGTCGTTTGTCCCGCTCTCTCACAAGGTGTGCCCGCTCTACTGATGCTACTTATTCTTCTGCTGAGGAGAACGTTGAGTCGGAGTGACTAGGGTCTGAATGCTCCGGCACGGAAAGCAACGCAAACACAACTCTAAATCCGTCTGTGCCATGATGCTATAATCCTGCTGCCCCGATAAAGTCAGTCCGCACTCTAGGGTTAGTGAGCAGCAAACGAAGGGCGCTGCTGGACTGGACCAGACCTCACATATGCTGGAAGCCTTGCTAAGCAATTTAAAAATATTCTGATAAGTTGTCCAGTTTTGTTATCGTCCAGAAGGTTTGAGGGAAGGTTTTTTATTACAGGATGAGGTTGTTGAGTCAGTCTGCATCTTAAAGCCAAGCAGAATAATGTATTTTTCCCTCTCTTTCTCTGGAGTCTAAAATAAAGCCACGCATCATGATCACGCTGCAGATTGGCTGTAGGAGAAGCGGGGCAGTGTGGGTAGGGAGTAACGTCACATGAGTGAGGTTGGAAAGCAACAACACATCAGGCCTTGACATTCAGGTAAATTTGCCAGTGGCACACTGGGCCTGTGCCAACAATGCTACTGGCCAGAATGAAAATAGTGGCCCAAGAAAGCTGATGACGCACGCATAATTTCAATGCATCTTTTTGCAGGCTGAGCAAGTAGCCCGTAGCCTATAATGACCTAGCCTCCATTCTCAAATAATAACATTTTAACTTGACAATATTATAATATACATTGATGGTGCAAAGGTTTTATTTTCCCCCCCTCAAACAATCTAAAGAAATTGTGTTATTGTTAGCAATTTTCAACAAATCAGCAGTCTATAATTTAGGGCCCTATAAAGTCAGTTTAATTTGATTTTTTCGGTTTTGATTTTCCAGGTTTCAGAGTTTCTCACTTTTTCAAGTTCACTCTCAAAGTCACACTTTTTGTTATATACACTGCTCAAAAAAATAAAGGGAACACTTAAACAACACAATGTAACTCCAAGTCAATCACACTTCTGTGAAATCAAACTGTCCACTTAGGAAGCAACACTGATTGACAATAAATTTCACATGCTGTTGTGCAAATGGAATAGACAACAGGTGTAAATTATAGGCAATTAGCAAGACACCCCCAATAAAGGAGTGGTTCTGCAGGTGGTGACCACAGACCACTTCTCAGTTCCTATGCTTCCTGGCTGATGTTTTGGTCACTTTTGAATGCTGGCGGTGCTTTCACTCTAGTGGTAGCATGAGACGGAGTCTACAACCCACACAAGTGGCTCAGGTAGTGCAGCTCATCCAGGATGGCACATCAATGCGAGCTGTGGCAAGAAGGTTTGCTGTGTCTGTCAGCGTAGTGTCCAGAGCATGGAGGCGCTACCAGGAGACAGNCCTGGGTTCCTCCTAATGCAAGACAATGCTAGACCTCATGTGGCTGGAGTGTGTCAGCAGTTCCTGCAAGAGGAAAGCATTGATGCTATGGACTGGCCCGCCCGTTCCCCAGACCTGAATCCAATTGAGCACATCTGGGACATCATGTCTCGCTCCATCCACCAACGCCACGTTGCACCACAGACTGTCCAGGAGTTGGCGGATGCTTTAGTCCAGGTCTGGGAGGAGATCCCTCAGGAGACCATCCGCCACCTCATCAGGAGCATGCCCAGGCGTTGTAGGGAGGTCATACAGGCACGTGGAGGCCACACACACTACTGAGCCTCATTTTGATTTGTTTTAAGGACATTACATCAAAGTTGGATCAGCCTGTAGTGTGGTTTTCCACTTTAATTTTGAGTGTGACTCCAAATCCAGACCTCCATGGGTTGATACATTTGATTTCCATTGATAACTTTTGTGTAATTTTGTTGGCAGCACATTCAACTATGTAAAGAAAAAAGTATTGAATAAGATTATTTCATTCATTCAGATCTAGGATGTGTTATTTTAGTGTTCCCTTTATTTTTTTGAGCAGTGTATATATTACCCTAGTTTGAGAGGAGTAATCTGTCAGGCAGCAAGAGCGCGAGGCTCTCAACTGGTTGTTGCATGAAAAAGCTCACAGAATGAAGAACGACAGCAGTAGGTAGGAAATACATTTAAACTTAGCTACCAGTAGATGCTAAGACAACAATCGGTATTCTAAAAGTTTAGTCTTAGGTCATCATGCGCTGTTTGAATGAAACTGTTTATAGGCTTTCCCTAAAAATGTGTATTTAAACATTACATACATACATATTTAATTGATCTGGGTATTTCCATCTAAAATTACCCATGTGCACCAACATGAGAAGTTTATAGGAGCATATCAGATTGGGTGTAAAATGAAAGCTAAGAGTCTATACTTTTTAGAAATTAAGGCATATACATTTTTCAACTACTTTACATACACAACATTTGGAATAAGCAAAGGCTTTGATTACTGCTCTATTTTTCTTCACAGATGGAGTGTCACAGCTTGTTACCCTCAGTCGGGGAGAGAGTGACAGCACACAAGGACTAACATGACGCACACAGATGGAGGGCTAAGGGCATCATCAAAGACTTTAGAGCCCAGTCTGAATGTTGCCCCATCTCCATCACAGTGCCCACACAGAGAACAAATCTCCAACCTTATCGTTGCCAAATCAGGTTCCCTGCAAAGCTACTCAAAGCTTTTGACCCATTTAATCAGAGGGACATTATTCGAGTTCTGACTGATTTGCTCCTCCAAAATGACTAGCAATCATGTTCCATCGGATTTAACCTGTTAAACTCTGACCCACTTTGATGGCATTTTCTAACGACGCAGAATATTGTATACTACACTCAAAGTACATTTCGGTTTCAAAACTACACGTCCTACCAAAACCTGCTTAGTACTGTTAGAAAGTTAAGAACTGTGTGATTTTGACAAGGTTGTTACTACTACAATTGTCCCTATGTTGGGAATAAGATAATTGAAAGTCTAGTTAAGATTAAATATGTCACCAAAGTAATACTTTCTGTTTTGTCAGATATTTTACCAAATGGTGGTGCTCTAAACAAGTGCACATTCCCATAGGAACACAGCCATTTTAAAAGCGCAGGACTTACATGAATGAAATACACTGAGTGTACAAAACATTAAAGAACACCTTCCTAATATGGAGTTGCACCCCCCTCTTTTGCCCTCAGAACAGCCTAAAATCATCTGGGCATGGACTCCACAAGGATCAAAAGCTTTCCATAGAAATGCTGGTACATGTTGACTCCAATGCGTCCCACAGTTGTACAGTTGTGTCAAGTTGGCTGGATGGCCTTTGGGTGGTGGACCATTATTGATACAAACGGGAAACTGTTTAGCGGAAAAAAACAGCAGCGTAGCAGTTCTTGACACAAACCGGTGCAACTGGCACCTACTACAGTGGTTGCTCAACTAAAAGTTTTGAGATTATGCTGCGGGACTTTGTCATTTGTGGCTCAGTACGGTACCTTGCGTCACTGCTTCATCGCTCCAGACCAGCGCAAGGGGGAGTAAGAGCACTGATTATGCTTTTGGGTCCCAAGGCGCTAAAGTGTCTCTAACTGACAATGAATGGACGACATAAACCAAATAAAAACTGATAATTGTGCATGACTTCCAGATTGAATTGCAATTAACTGATTGACTAGGATGAAGGTGATTGAATTTAGAACAATAGTGTAAGAATTTCTATTCTTCTGTCCTGCACACCCTGAAAAATACACATAGTTTTGTTTCTACTTGTCAGTATTACAACCCCCCCCCAAAAAAACTGTTGTTACACTAAGGTTTTTAATCTAAGAGAAACGAAAATGTTCAATTATATTCTTAAGATATATGTTGACTGAGTTGATGGCGCAGTCATAGAGCCTCGGCACCTACATAGAGCTGAGTGACTCACTCATTCATGGCTTTGGATCAAAATAAATAAGTATCAACATTCTCTCTGGTAGTCTTTAATAAAGAAATGTTTTGGTTATCCTGACCTGGACACCATGTATAATAATAGCCCATTATGGACTATCAGCAGGACAATAGACTCTTGCCAACACCTCTCTGTATTTTGATACTTTGTGCAAGGCAATTGATCAGCATTAAAAACTTTGTGGATGGGGCCTCCCGAGTAGCACAGCGGTCTAAGACACTGCAGTGCAAACTGCGTTGCTACAGACGCTGGTTCGATACCCGTGCCGGCCGCGACCAGGAGACCCATGAGGCAAATAGTGGGCTTTTGGTTTCTCTCCCTCTAAAAACAGAAACAAACAACTCTAAATAACAAACTGGATTTATTTACAAATTAGTAAGAATGTCTCACCCCATGTTCAAGAACGGCCTTTATCCTCACTCACTTTAGGTTATTTGAAAATGAAGTCTCCAAAATATAATAAATTTTTTTAAACAACGCGATTATTATTATAAATGCATTTATTTAGAATTATTTAAAAGCCCCTAAGATTCTCACAGATCAGATTTTCCCTAATGAAAAATGCCCCTTAGATATTAATTTAGAATCCTCCAATAATGCTGATCAACTGCCTTGCAAAGTATCTATTGTCCTGCTAATAGCCCATAATGGCACTGTACAACGTGACCGGTCAGGAGTAGGCTACAGTACCACAGTAAGAGCAAAATAATCCTAACATTTCCTAACCCTAATTGTAGTTGAACCACTACCCAAACGGAGATTGAGGGAAAATAAAAATCTCTCCGAGCAGCACGAAACAGTGCTGAAATAGTTGACCACATGCGGGTAGGCTATTGCTTCAAATCCTATTCCTTCTAACTTAATGACTCCAACTTAAGTGTATGTAAACTTCCGAATTCAACTGTATGTATGTGTGTGTGTGTGTTAAAATATATATAAAAAATTGATAAATATTGGAGGTGCTATCCTCAAACAATCAAATGTTGTGCTTTCGCCGTAAAGCCTTTTTGAAATCTTACAACGCTGTGATATTTCCAAGAAGCAGAGCTTTTGATGACTATGCAACACTTGTATATTGATGAATGTTTAATAATTCAACTTTTGGATTTTGAACTTGGCGCCTTACATTTCACCGGGTAGTGTTGGGAGTGGCCCGCTAGCGCGCCGGTGCTCCCCAAGTAGTTAAAGCTCGTTTTTCAACCACTCCACAAGTTTCTTGTTAACAAACTATAGTTTTGGCAAGTCGGTTAGGACATCTACTTTGTTGTAAAAATTACTTGTGTCATGCACAATTGTTTAAAGACAGATTATTTCACTTAATCACAACTCCAGTGGGTCAGACGTTTACATACACTAAGTTGACTGTGCCTTTAAAAAGCTTGGAAAATTCCAGAAAATGATGTCATGGCTTCTGAAACTTCTGATAGGATAATTGACATCATTTGAGTCAATTGGAGGTGTACCTGTGGATGTATTTCAAGGCCTACCTTCAAACTCAGTGCCTCTTTGCTTGACATCATGGGAAAATCAAAAGAAATCAGCCAAGACCTCCACAAGTCTGGTTCTTCCTTGGGAGCAATTTCCAGACGGCTGAAGGTACCACGTTCATCTGTACAAACAATAGTACACAAGTATAAACACCATAGGACCACGCATTCATCATACCGCTCAGGAAGGAGACGCGCTCTGTCTCCTAGAGATGAACGTACTTTGATTTGCACTTTTCGCACCAATCTCAGAACAACAGCAAAGGACCTTGTGAAGATGCTGGAGGAAACAGGTACAAAAGTATCTATATCCACAGTAAAACGAGTCCTATATCGACATAAGCTGAAAGGCCGCTCAACAAGGAAGAAGCCACTGCTCCAAAACCGCCATAAAAAAGCCAGACCAAGGTTTGCAACTGCACATGGGGAAAAATATCATACTTTTTGGAGAAATGTCCTCTGGTCTGAGGAAACAAAAATATAAACTGTTTGGCCATAATGACCATCGTTTTGTTTGGTGGGAAAAGGGGAAGGCTTGCAAGCCGAAGAACACCATCCCAACCGTGAAGCACGGGGGTGGCAGCATCATGTTGTTGGGGTACTTTGCTGCAGGAGGGACTGGTGCGCTTCACAAAATAGATGACATAATGAGGAAGTAAAATTATGTGGATATATTGAAGCAACATCTCAAGACATCAGTCAGGAAGTTAAAGCTTGGTCGCAAATCGGTCTTCCAAATGGACATTGACCCCAAGCATACTTCCATAGTTGTGGCAAAATGGCTTAAGGACAACAAAGTCAAGGTATTGGAGTGGCCATCACAAATTTTCTATAGGATTGAGGTCAGGGCTTTGTGGGCAGAACTGAAGAAGCGTGTGCGAGCAAGGAGGCCTACAAACCTGACTCTGTTACTCCAGCTCTGTAACATTTGAGTCAAGTTAAACAATTTAAAGGCAATCCTACCAAATACTAAATTGAGTGATTGTAAACTTCTGACCCACTGAATGTGATGAAAGAAATTAAAAGCTGAAATAAATAATTCTTTCTACGATTATTCTGACATTTCACATTCTTAAAATAAAAGTGGTGATCCTAACTGACCTAAAAGAGGGAATTTTTACTAGGATTAAATGTCAGGAATTGTGAAAAACTGAGTTTAAATGTATTTGGCTAAGGTGTATGTAAACTTCCGACTTCAACTGTATATACAAATATTTTTTATCAATCGACACACAATACTCCATAATGCAAATTCATTCAAAATCAAAACTGAAATAGTACATTTACACAAGTATTCAGACCCTTTACCCAGTACTTTGTTGACACACCTTTGGCAGCGAAAACAGCCTAGAGTCTTCTTGGGTATGACGCTACAAGCCTGGCACACTAGTATTTGGGGAGTTTCTCCCATTCTTCTCTGCATATTCTCTCAAGCTCTGTCAGGTTGGATGGGGAGCATCACAGCAAAGCTAATTTCAGGTCTCTCCAGAGATGTTTGAGTTCAAGTCCAGGCTCTAGCTGGGCCACTCAAGGACATTCATAGACTTGTCCCGAAGCCACTCTTGCGTTGTCTTGGCTGTGTGCTTAGGGTCATTGTCCTGTTGGAAGGTAAACCTTCGCCCCAGTCTGAGGTCCTGAGCATTCTGGAGCAGGTTTTCTTCATGGATCGCTCTGTACTTCACTCCGTTCATCTTTCCCTCGAGCCTGACTAGTCTCCTAGTCCCTGCCTCTGAAAAACATCCCCACAGCATGATGCTGCCACCACGCTTCACTGTAGGGAAGGGTGCCAGGTTTCCTCCAGACGTGACACTTGGCATTCAGGCCAAAGAATGCAATCTTGGTTTCATCAGACCAGACAATCTTGTTTCTCATGGTCTGAGAGTCCTTTAGGTGCCTTTTGGCAAACTCCAAGTGGCTGTCATGTGCCTTTTACTGAAGAGTGGCTCTTGCGTCTGGCCACTACCATAAAGGCCTGATTGGTGGAGTGCAGCAGAAATGGTTTTCTCCACAGAGGAACTGGAGCTCTGTCAAAGTGACCAACGGGTTCTTTGTCGCCTCCCTGATCAAGGCTCTTCCCTCCTGATTGCTCAGTTTGGCCGAGCGGCCAGCTCTACAAAAGAGTCTTGGTGGTTCCAAACTTCTTCCATTTAAGAACGGAGGCCAATGTGTTCTTAGGGACCTTCAATGCTGCGGAAATGTTTTAGTACCCTTCCCCAGATCTGTGCTTCAACACTATCCTGTCTCTGAGTGCTACGGACAATTCCTTCGACCCCATGGCTTGGTTTTTGCTCTGACATGCACTATCAACTGTGGGACCTTATATAGACAGGTGTCTGCCTTTCCAGATCATAACAAATCAATTTAAAATGTACAAAAGGTGGTCTCCAATGAAGTTGTAGAAACATCAAGGATGATCAATGGAAACAGGATGCACCGGAGCTCAATTTCCAGTCTTATCGCAAAGGGTCTGAAAACGTATGTAAATACAGCGGTTGTAACCAAAGGACAGATTTCCACCGATCTAATGTCCATTGCTCATGTTTCTTGGCCCAAGCAAGTCTCTTCTTCACGCAGTCTCCTCTGAACAGTTGATGCTGAGATGTGTCTGTTACTTTAACTCTGTGAAGCATTTATTTGGGATGCAATTCCTCAGGCTGTGAACTAATGAACATATCCTCTGCAGCAGAGGTAACTCTGGGTCTTCCTTTCCTGTGGCGGTCCTTATGAGAGCCAGTTTCTTCATAGCGCTTGATGGTTTTTGCGAAGTTCTTGACATTTTCCAGATTAAGACATGAAGGTCAGTCAAAGTAATGACTGACTATCGTTTCTCTTTGCTGTTCTTGCCATAATATGGACTTGGTCTTTTACCAATCCACAAATAAATAAGTGTGCCTTGTTACAAGTTTATTGAAATGCATTCCAGCTGACTACCTCTTGAAGCTGGTTGGGAGAATGCCAAGAGTGTGCAAAGCTGTCAAGGCAAAGGGTGGCTACTTTGAAGAATCTCAAATATATTTGTTTAACCCTTTTTTTGTTACTACATGATTCCATAGTTGGTCTTCACTATCATTCTACAACGTAGAAAATAGTAAAAATAAATTAAAACCCTGGAATGAGTAGGTGTTCAAACTTTTGACTGGTACCTGTTTTCACTTTGTCATTATGGGGTATTGTGTTGATTAGGGGGGAAAAATTTTATAATGTACTCCATTTTAAGAATAAGGCTGTAACGTAACACAATGTTGAAAACGTCAAGGGGTCTGAATACTTTCCGAATGCACGGTCTCTCCTTCGCATAGAGTTTCAGGCTGTTGACTGAGCAAACCCATAGTTTCATTATTTGTCCGGATGGCTGGTCTCAGACGATACTGCAGGTGAAGATGTCGGATTTGGAAGACTTGGGCTGGCATGGTTATACGTGGTCTGCTCTGGTGGACATTCCTGCAATCAGCATGCCAATTGCACACTCCCTCAAAACTTGAGACATCTGTGAAATTGTGTTGTGTGACAAAACTGCACATTTTAGAGTGGCCTTTTATTTTCCCCAGCACAAGGTGCACCTGTGTAATGATCATGCCATTTATTCAGCTTCTTGATATGCCACAGCTATCAAGTGGATGCTCACTAACAGGAATGTAAACAAATTTATGCAAAACATTTGAGAGAAATACGCTTTTTGGGCATACGGTAGATTTCTGGGATCTTTTATTTCAGTTCATGAAACATTGGACCAACACTTACATGTTGCGTTTATATTTTTGTTCAGTCTAGATAAAATCCCAAACTATTGTAGAATGTCTCTGAAGATCCTATGGAGGCCACAATCAGCAGCTCAGAAGTCTTGAAAACAGGATGCAGGAGAAAAGGGCAGGGCAGTGTGGGTATTGGAGGGGCATGACAGGACATTGCATACCATGCAGAAAATGCTTGGAAACCGTATGCCTTACCAATGCACAGAACAGAGCATGTGATCTAATATGAATGTTACCGTTACTGCAATGATGTATGCATTCGTTTGTAAGATGACAAACATAATTTAGCAACAACTAAGAACTGTCAACCAGCATCCAGGCAAAAACCAGATAAAGCTGTACGCTGCAATACAAGCTGCATTAAATTTTAGAGTGGCGGCTTGTGGCTTTTCAGTTGTGGCATTGCAGAAATGTCAAATGCGAAGGCCCAGGAAATGAGGCTACATTCTTAATAAGGCTCTCTGAGGCCTACACTAATTCTAATTGTTGGGATTACCAATCACCAAATCTTTGCAACAACAGACAACAAAAAAAGTGAATTGTTATAAAGGACTGTCTCAACAAGGGGATAGGTATGTGACTGGATCCTCGCGCCGTTAGGAATTCCACTGGCACCACGTTTTAAAAAGGCAAATTGAGAGTGTTGGTGCTCAATTGGCCCTTCAGCGTTCATGACCAACTGCTTATCTGGCAAACTCATTCACACACCCTCTGATCTACAATGCCTTCAGAAAGTATTCACACCATTGATATTTTCCCACATTTTGTGTTACAGCCTGGATTTAGAATGGATAAATAGAGATTTTTTCACTGGTTTAAACACAATGCCTCAATGTCAAAGTGGAAATGTTTGACATTTTTACAAATGAATTAAAAATGAAAAGCTGAAATGTCTTGTGTCAATAAGTATTCAACCACTTTGTTATAACAAGCCTAAATAAGTTCAGGAGTAAGAATTTGCTTAACAAGTCACATAATAAGTTGAATGGACTGTGTGCAAGTGTTTCACATGATTTCTGAATGACTACCTCGTCTCTGTACCCCACACATACAGATAATTGTAAGGTCCCTCAGTCGTGCAGTGAATTTCAAAAACAGATTCAACCACAAAAACCAGGGAGGTTTTCCAATGAGTCGCCAAGAAGGGACCCTATTGGTAAAAAAAGCAGACAGAATATCCCTTTGAGCATAGTGAAGTTAATAATTACACTTTGGATGGTGTCTCAATACACCCAGTCACTACAAAGATACAGGAGTGGAAGGAATGCTCAGAGATTACACCAAGAGGCCAATAGTGACTTTAAAACAGTTACTGCGATAAGAGAAACCTGAGGATGGATCAACAATATTGTAGTTATTCCACAATACTAACCTAATTGACAGAGTGAAACATTTTCCAAAACATGCATCATGTAAGGCACCAAAGTAATACTGCAAAAATTGACAAAATAGTGATTTTGTCCTTAAAACAAAGTGTTATGCTTTGGGCAAATCCAATACAACACATTAATGAGTACCTCTCCATATTTTCAAGCATAATGGTGGCTGCATCATGTTATGGGTTTGCTTGTAATCAATAAGGACTAGGGAGATTTTCAGGATAAAAGAATACATGGAATGGAGCTAAGCACTGGCAAAATCCTAGAGGAAAACCTGGTTTAGTCTGCTTTCCACCAGAAACTGGGAGGGCCAAATCTACACTGGAGGTACTTACCAAGAAGACAGTGGTCGAGTTGCTGTTTTGACTTGAATTTGCTTGAAAATCTATGGCAAGACTTGAAAATGGTTGTCTAGCAATGATCAACAACAAATTTGACAGAGCTTCAATAATTTTGAAAATAATAAAAATTGGCAAATGTTGCACAGTCAAGGTGTGGAAAGCTCTTAGAGACTTACCCAGAAAGACTCACGGCTATAAATAGCTGCCAAAGGTGCATCTACAAAGCATTAACTCAGGGCTGTGAATACTTAGGTAAGATATATTTCTGCATTTCATTTGCTAACATTTTTAAAAACATGGGTTTCACATCATCATTATGGTGTATTGATGGTTTAGAGAAAAAAAAATCCATTTTGAATTCAGGGTGTAACACAAAATGTGGAATAAGTCAAAGTGTATCAATACTTTCTGAAGGCACTGTACAACCTTTCTTCCCCCCCTTAGGGAAGGTTTACGACTCAAAATCCTCTTTAATCTTCATGGAAACTCAAAATCAACGGCTTGTTTCCTAGTGCCCTATTTGTTTTAGTTCAGGCACAGGGATGGTGTTCTCAGAGGTGGGGAGTGCGGCATTAGGGCTCCTGACGCCTTCCTTGCCTTCTTCGTTAAGCAGTTGTTAACGTGAAACACTGATCCCACCATTGTTAATGAATAAGCCTCTGTTGTACAGAGGTGTGAATGAGTCTGGCTGCCGCTGGTTGTCGCCCTCTCTGTGGCGTGCCACAAAGTGCTATGTTTAGCAGACTCACACTTTGGAAGAAAGAGTACGGAACCATGTCCAACTCTGTGAATGATTACCACCTCACTCCCGGCCTGCATGTTGGTGCCAGCTAACATAACACAGAGGAATAGCCTACAAGTCCAGTCATTCTTAGTCCCCCCCCCCCCCCCCCCCCCCCCTCCCCTCTTTGTGATCAGGACTCACAAAGAGGGGGGGGACTAAGAATCGTAGAATGTGACAGACCACGGAACAGTAGAATTGGAAAGCTTGACGACAGGCAGTGCAGAACTAAGGGCCACGTTGCTAGCTAGTAGTGCATAAGTAACAGACCTTCTCAACTAGCTAGCTAACCTTAGTTAGCTATATGCCTTACTCTAACCTAACATTACAATGTTACAGACAGTAATGGACAGCATGATTACTTTGGTTTGCAAGTCCATAAATATGGATATTCTTGTACTTTCTTTTATAGACTCTTATGTTGGATTTTATTTTATTTCAACCAGGGGAGAGCCAGTCTCCAAAGAGAGCTTTCCAAACAGGATGAGTAAACATCGTCACTGAATAAAACCATTGCCAGTTCATCTCCTGGATCCATATTCCTAAAGCATCTTAAAGTAGGAGTGCTGATCAAGAATCAGATCCTCCCTGTTTGTAACTTCCTAAATATGGATTGTGGTCATTTTCACTGTATTCTAACCCTATCCAGAAGCAATCAAATTCAAGAAGAAGCCTAGTCAGCTGATTTCCCCATCATGTAACAGGACAATATCTCTGTCATGCTGGGTTAATCGCCTCTAGGTCTGTGTGAGGGACATGAAAGAATGACTGCTCAGAAATGAGGCTGTTACTATCTGTATGTTGTTACATGTCCAAATGCAACTGAAAAAAAAAAAAATAATTGTTAACATTATGGATTTCTTTTCAAATTACTAATTTATCAAGAAGCAAAAATAAAAAGTATTTTTACTTTGTTTCAGTAGAACAATGATACATGGGAAGTTCTACAGATAAAAGCAGATAAAAAAGTTGTACTGATAAATACAAACACAGAACAATAAGAAATAATTAGTGACAACAGTTGATTGAGCCTTCTCCTGACAGGGTTTGATGGTCAGACTAAGCCAACCACATCCCAAGCTAGCCTGGCACCTAAGCTGTTTCAAATCAAAAACGGGAGCATTTCTCCACTCCAAGTTGGACCTCACCACCCCCACAACTCACTGTACTTCACTTTTGAGAGATTGTTTCTGTTAAAACCAGGGAATGCTGTGAACTCTGCCTGGTTTGGTTTTGAACAGCTCTGCCTCCCTGACAACTTCCACAAGGGCTAGAATGTCCACGGTCTGTCAAGTGGCATGATGGACGGCAGGTAGCCTAATGGTTAAGAGTTTTGGGCCATTAACCAAAAGGTCTCTGGTTCAAATCCCTGAGCAGACTAGGTGACAAATCTGTATGTGCCCTTGAGCAAGGCACTTAATCCTAATTGCTAATTTACTAAAATGTACAAATGTAATGGATGCCACAAGATGTGAATGCCTCTAACTCAACATCTGGTGTCCATCAACTCCTTGAGTAGACCAATAGACTTGCTAATCCTGTCTGCAGCTTGCTCTGTCACACTCTTCAAAATTGACTTACAAGAAGCTGTTGAGGTGTTCCAGGTGTACGTCAAGAGGGATATTCTTTCCCTTCCCATTCCAGAATCAGGTAAGAATGTGCCAACCAAGGGCAAAGACTTGCAAGGTCAGTAGAAGGGTACTGTAGGCATAATGTCTTTGACCATAGGCCTTGTAGAACAACAGAGCTAGTGTATAAGCTCAACATCTCCCCATCTCCCTCCTTTAGGAAGAAGGTGAGTCTTATTGTTTTTTGTGGTCACCCTCACTACGGGGCGTATTCATTTATGAAAAACGTTTAAGAACCAAATGGAACGAAACAGGGAGGGACTTACTTGAATTTGTCCAATAGAAACTTGTTTGCATTAACTGCTCCTATAGCAGCATCAACACCAACCCCCTCAAGAGCAGCCATTGTTATGATTTGACTTCAGCGCCCAGTACAGGTGCTTCTCATTGATTATCAGAGGGCGTTGATTGGTTCGGCCATACAGCGGACGGAAGGCAGGGGCTCAAAGGGTTTGAATCTGGTCATGGCCAGACTAGGCTTGGGTGATATACCGTTTACCAGCGTATTTCAAAATGCCAAGAGTATGATTTTCAACAAGGCTCTTGATCCAGGAGGGGATTGAATGTCTCTGTTGTAACCTAGAAGCTTGATATCTAGCAACTTAGTTAGCAAACCAAATGCCAGTGGTGGAAAAAGTACAAATTGTCATGCTTGAGTAAAAGTAAAGATACCTTAACCTCTTAGGGATCCAATCCTGTGAACGGGATCGATTTTGACAACGTCCGGTGAAATGCAGAGCGCCAAATTCAAATTACAAAAATACTCATTTCAAACATTCATGAAAATACAAATGCTGCACACCCTTCAAAAGCTTAGACTCTTGTTAATCTAACAGCATTGTCAGATTTCAAAAAGGCTTTACGGCGAAAGCAGAACATTTGATTGTCTGAGGACAGCACCCCACTCAAAAACTCAATTAGCATAATAACATAACCAGCAGAGGTGTCACAAAAATAAAAAATAGCATAAAATAAATCGCTTACCTTTGATGATCTTCCTCTGATGGCATATCAAAGCGTCCAGGTTATACAATAAAAGGTCCTTTTGTTCGATAAAGTTCCTCTTTATATCCATATAGCTCCGTTTGGTTGGCGCGTTTTGTTCAGTAATCCACCTGCCCAAAGGCTTTCATCCATGCAGACAAACGATATCCCAAAAGTACCTGTAAAATTTGTCGAAAAAAGTCAAACCGCATTTGTAATCAATACTCAGATACCCTAAAATGAATATACACTATAATATTTCAGAAGGAATATAACCTGCTGAATAGAAGAGAAAAAGATCTGAGCGAGCATTCCCTGTTACGCGCAAAATCCAAAACAGGACACTTGACGTGAACTCAGGAACAAGTGGTCTTACTCCCTTGATTTTCATGATTGAAGATTCCAACCTTTTTCTAAAGACTTTTGACATCTAGTGGAAGCCATAGGAACTGCAATCTGGGAGCTAAAATACCCTGCTTTGAATAGCATGGCAATTGAAAACAGTGTGACTGATTCAGACATCCCGGATGGATTTTGCTCTGGTTTTTGCCTGCCATATCAGTTTTGTTATACTTACAGACATTATTTTAACAGTTTTAGAAACTTCAGAGTGTTTTCTATCCAAAGCTACTAATTATCCTAGCTTCTGGGCCTGAGTAACAGGCAGTTTACTTTGGGCACGTTTTTCATCCGAACTTAAAAATACTGCCCCATAGCCCTAAGAAGTTAATAGAAAATGACTCAAGAAAGTCTGAGTCACTCAGTAAAATACTACTTGAGTAAAAGTCAAAGAATTTGGTTTTAAAAAGTATATGTAATTGCTACAATATACTTAAGTATCAAAAGTAAAGTATAAATAAATCATTTCAATTTCCTTACATTAAGCACACCAGATGGCACAATTTTCTTTTTTTTCTAAATTTACAGATAGCCAGGGGCACACCAACACTCAGGCATCTTTACAAACTAAGCATGTGTTTAGTGAGTCCGCCAGATCAGAGGCAGTAGGGATAACCAGGGATGCTATTTTGAAAAGTGTGTGAATTACAATTTTCCTGTCCTGCTAAGCATTTTGGGTGTCAAGGAAAATGTATGGAGTAAAAAGTCCATAATTTTCTTTAGAAATGTAAGTTGTCAAAAATATAAAAAGTAAAGATACCCCCAAAAAACTACTTAAGTAGTATTTTAAAGTATTTTTACTTTAGTACTTTGCACCACTGCCAAATGCATAGCTGGAGCCCTGAGCTGGATATAATTTATTTGACACATCTTGGATTTCTTGTAGTTATACTTAACTTCGTTATAAGCAGTGGTGTAGCGCGAGGCGGGAGTGCCCCCAACCCCCAAATAATAACTACTTTTTTACAGTATTGAAAATCATACAGTGGGTATTCCGAAATACTCCAGTATATGGTTTAATCGCCCAAGCCTACTGCATATAGATAGAAAGCACTGGGGACTCCTGAGTGATGCAGCGGTCTAAGGCACTGCATCTCTGTGCGAACACTGGACTGGTGCCAAAGTGAACATGTGCACTTGATACAAAAACAACACAATTATGTTAGTGTGCTTATTTTGTTAGTTTTCCAAAATATGCAATCTGCAAGACAGTTGGCACAGATCTAGCATTTGGACCAGGTGATTGTGTTCATGATGAGATAAGATTCTCATTTAGCTAGCTAGATAAAAACAATGTGTGTAACTAAAACAAGTGCACAATGCATTTTCCTGCACAAGTCTCTGTTAACCCTTTGGGGTGTTAAAAGTGTGTTTTTCATTCCACAATATAGCTTCAGATATATCGGCATCGGACCCAAAAATACCATTTGTCAGGCTCTACCAAAAACCTTCTCAATTAAAACTGTAACAACAAAGTAGTCTATGCCTGCTTGGCAGAATTATATCATCAATCCAGTGGCCATTTGTTTTTCAAACTCTGCAATCATATGACACTACAGAAACAACGGTTTCTCGTGCTGGTGCACACTTGCATTAAAAGGGTAACTATACCCAAAAATCTCAAAAGTGTCACTTTTCCCAGGGCTCAAAAGTGGTCTGCTGATGTGGTTTAAGCATAGCTGTGGACTTAGAAAAACAAACTAAATTAAATGTTCTATTAAAAAATATATACAATTTGAGAGCGAAAAACTGAGAAGAACATTAACCTGGAAAAACTAAATGGAGAAAACGGAATAAGAGATTTTATAGGATCTTAACTGTGCACATGTCTGCCTGTATATCAGATGACGCATCATCCATGGGATGGCACCACTGCTTCAGACAGCCACCTCTCCACAGTGGATTAGTGGCACATGCGCATAAGACCCGCATCTTAACTGGGTCATCATTTCGTGGCAAGGGCGGAATCGCAACTACACGGTCCTCAAGAGGCGTCCACTACACTGCCAGAGATGTTAGGGTGTCCAGCCCTGAGAGTGACATTGTAAGGAGTCACCTATGGACTTGGTGTGTGGATGGATGGCGTGTCACCACTCCAAGGCCCTGGTCGACAGTGTGTGCACTTAAATCAGCGAAGGTCCCAAACAGTCAATCATATTTTTCAGGAAATTTGATGATATTTGGATGAAACCAGATCAAAGTATGACTTTCAAAGAATGAAAAAAGATGGTTGCTTCTACATTGATAAAGTTCGATCATAAAGTTACTGGTCCCTGCCCCCATGTCAAACACTGATTCAGCAGACGGAATTATTAAGGGCTTTTTGTGACATCACAAAAAGTCATTTTAATACACTAATGGTAGTCTTACTCTCGTACCTCATTTAAATAAGCACTGCCTTGTAACCAACATCGCAAATGGCCGTGGTTTACTTAGCTTGGTAGCTAGTCTACTAGTGCCAAAATTTGACTGCAGCATTACAGCAAATACAACTAGAGGTTTGCCCTGTTCATCTAAGGCAAAGATATAAGTTTCCGCTTCCGTTGTTAGCTAGTAACTGGCTAGCTAGATCTTCAGTCAGTATAGAACAAATGTGGGGAAAGTGTTGCCCAAAACTCTGATGCAGTTGTCAATCATTACATCAAGAGACATGCCAAATGGAAAATTCATAAACTTCTTGACATAGTCATGATATATGAACATTGTCTGACAATCAGTCAATATTTATATTTAAGGAAAAGTACCCAGAACTCACCCTGTAAAGTCAACTGAAATTGTCCAAGCTAGCTAGCTTGATAAACAGTGCTGACAATTTCATTTGGGCTAGATAGCTAAATTAGCCTACAGACAATATTAATGATGTTACAATAACAAAACAGTTAGAAACAAATATTTGGTGAAACCGTGATGTATGACAGGATTGGATGTTGCATGCAATTTCAATGTTGTTCGAGTTGCTTTGTGTATCGGCAAAATTGCTTGAGAAAATGTCACTGCAACACTGCATCCATGTTGCTTCAAAAGAACCGCCAGTCAAGGCGAGCTCCCCATCCACTCAGCCTACTAGCTCACCACCCACTCAAGTCTGTCTTTTCAGACTTCCGGGTAGTTTAGTTTTTAGGGGGAAATAAAACACACTATACAGTGCATTCGGAAAGTATTCAGACCCTTGACATTTTTTCACATTTTGTTATGTTACAGCCTTATTCCATCAATCTACACATAATACCCCATAATGACAAATAAAAATAAAAAACAGTAGAGCCACAAAGCAGTAGGCCACACAACCTCACAGAACGGGACAGTGCTGATGAACGTAGCTCGTACAAATTGTCTGTCCTCGGTTGCAACACTCACTACCGAGTCCCAAACTACAACTGGAAGCAACAACAGCAGAAGAACTGTTAGTCGAGAGCTTCATGAAATGGGTTTCCATGGCCGAGCAGCCGCACACAAGCCTAAGATCACCATGCAAAATGTCAAGCGTTGGCTGGAGTGGTGTAAACCTCACCATAACTAGACTCTGGAGTGATTGATCACTCTTCACCTTTGTGGTAGTCTGACGGACGAATCTGGATGCCAGGAGAACGCTACCTGCCCGAAAGCATAGTGCCAACTGTAAAGTTTGGTGGAGGAGGAATAATGGTCTGGGCTGTTTCTTGGTTTGGGCTAGGCACCTTAGTTCCAGTGAAGGGAAATCTTAATGCTACAGCAAACAATGACATTCTAGACGATTCTGTGTTTCCAATTTTGTGGCAACGGTTTGGGAAACGCCCTTTCCTGTTTCAGCATGACAACGCCCCTGTGCATAAAGCGAGGTCCATACAGAAATGGTTTTTTGAGATTGGTGTGGAAGAACTTCACTGGCCTGCACAGAGCCCTGACCTCAACCCCATTGAACACCTTTGGGATGAATTGGAACGCTGGCGGCGAGCCAGGCCTAATCGCCCAACATCAGTACCCGACCTCACTTATGCTCGTGGCTGAATGGAAGCAAGTCCCCGCAGCAATGTTCCAACATCTAGTGGAAAGCCTTCCCAGAAGAGTGGAGGCTGTTATAGCAACAAAGGGGGAGACCAACTGCATATTAATGCCCATGATTTTGGAATGAGATGTTCGACGAGCAGGTGTACACACACATTTGGTCACGTAGCATATAATGTTTGATCAGAATAACTGTTTGAGACTTTTAAGGCATGAGCTAAAATGTGTTAGGGCCTCAACTATAAGTGATGATGGAAAATTGCTGACGGTAGCAGATCTATAGTGCTATGCTACACTGACAGCAATAAATATGAAATCAGCCAAAGAAGCCATATTGCTTAATACAAAATAGTTTATCTGAGTCTTGATGTTGAATTGCAACGCACTTTGTTATGTCTGACAAGACTGTGTACGTACGGTAGGGTAATTTGTAACCTTTGGCACCGCATGTCACACCAGGCATTAAGCCTGAAAATGCTAGTTTACAGTGTCCAGGTCACCGCAACTCAACCCACAGACCAGGAAACCAGATAAAGAGGACTTGTGTTGCAGCAGACTCCAGTTGTGTGAAATGTCCCTATAGTTGATTAAAAAATACATTTAAAAAAACAATTCTGACAAGTCTCTCATTGTGGGAAAAAAAACAAGGGTAAAAAAATGTGTCCCATTCATTACACATGTGACATCTGTGTCACTGCCTGGCGCCCCTACAGAAAGGGATATAAAGGAAATCGTGGTGAAACCACTGATGTTGGGCTAAACATTTATTTTCACTGCTTGTAAGCAGTGGATTTCCAGTTGGGCTGCTTCCAAAGCGTTGTTCATCACAAATGTAGAGACGAATGGGAGCTAAAAAAGCTGGCCTTCCCCCTTCCTCTGCAATCTGACAGGGAGATATGTAGCTCCTAAAATAAGAGCTGATTCCACACTTCAGCCCCAGTCACTTCCATATCTCACAGCGTGAGGCCAGAAATGATAAAGCTCAGCACTTCTCTAATGAGACTGTGACAAACGCGAGTGCCACAAGCACACACACTACAAAGAAAATATACATAGGCCTATATGATTGTGTAGGGAAACCCAATAAGTTGCATCTCCCACAATGGATAGTCCTACTGCAGCACACTGACACAAAAGCCTACAGTAGGAGGGCATGGGCTAGCCAAATACCTCAACTCCATGATTTCTCCACGGAGTTGAAGCGCAGACTAGAGTTTTTGAAATTACCTCGGACTTAAACATTTAAATTCTTAAACACCTACCATGTAGGCCTACCTATGTTTGTCCTCTGTTGTAGAGTGCTTTTTATTTTGCTGAAATTTAATAAAAAATTTATCAAATACTTTTATATACTTTGTCATGAGGGGCAGCAGGTAGCCTAGTGGTTAGACTGTTGGACTAGTAAACAAAAGTATGCAAGATCGAATCCCTGAGCTGACAAGGTAAAAATCTTTCTGCCCCTGAACAAGGCAGTTACTGTTCCTAGGCCGTCATTGAAAATAAGAATTTGTTCTTAACTGACTTGCCTAGTTAAATAAAGGTAAAGAAAATTAAATAATTATGATGGATGTTTTTAGACAAGTATGCCCATTCCATCTACTGGATGGAAGGCCATCAGACTGTTAAATAGCCATCACTAACATTGAGTGGCTGCTGCCAACATACTGACTCAAATCTCTAGCCACTTTAATAATAAATAAAAAAATGGATGTAATAAATGTATATCTAGCCACTTTAAACAATGCCACTTTATATAATGTTTACATACCCTACATTACTCATCTCATATGTATATACTGTACTCTATACCATCTACTGCATCTTGCCTATGCCGTTCGGCCATCGCTCACCCATATATTTATATGTACATATTCTTATTCACTCCTTTACACTTGTGTGTATAAGGTAGTGGTTGTGAAATTGTTAGATTACTTGTTAGATATTACTGTATTACTGCATGGTCGGAACTAGAAGCACAAGCATTTCGCTACACTCGCATTAACGTCTGCTAACCATGTGTATGTGACAAATAAAATTTGACTTGAAATGTAATGTAATTGTCGATCCAAATATTATTTTTTTGTGTAGTCTGAGCCCAACTCTGTGGATGAAATCATTGTGGAGTTCTTGGCTAGGCATGGGCTAGCCTTATTCAGGAGAGGGACATGTGAGATTAATTATTTTATGAGAACACCAAATTAGAAAACCATAGTCAATTAACATTTTTTTTATGACCACATGATTATGTGGATTAAAAGAACATCCTAATTGGTGCTCAGAATGATGAAGCAAAAATATTTTTGACAGGTGCTAGAAAGGTTTCACATCTGCTACACCTGCCATAGGCTGGCCAAAAAACATTAGTGTGGCCTTGAAAGAAATGCATTACAATTATTCAGGGAATGATATTGCATTCATAATCATACGCAAGTGAAATGGCTGAGTTGGGAAAAATAAACCAACCAGTATGCAAATATTTCTCTACATTAAGAGATTAATGGTAATTGTTTTCAGGTCAGGTATATACATTGTTCATTACTTCGCTAGATTGGTGATTAACAACAACCTAGGTTACTTGGAACACCCTGACCCTAAAATCTACCCCCTTAAAATTTGACTTGCTGCTATTAGCGACATCAGCTGCAACAAGTATAATAGAAACTTGAGCACTGGTGGTGGCCGCAGCAGGAAGACGACCCGGGTCGTTTTAAAATACTAATTTGGTTTGCTAACTAGGTGTCAATGAACAATACACAGAACAATTTGAGTGTACATAAAACAAATACTTACTGGTTTGTGGGCGGCGCTGAGAGGGGGAAGACCACCTCCTCTTCCTCGTATTCAGGTCCATCCTGCATGTCGCTTTCATCCACAGTTCCGAGTCCCCCGTAGCCTGGGGGTGGGGGAGGTGGTGGCAGAGGGGGGAAGACACTTGACCCGTCGGGACCCACCGAGGTGGGTGACATCCGGATGCCGGGTCCCTCCGAGGTGGGGGAGTAGCACACACTGCCAATGGTCCCTGAACTTGTTCCTAGAATAATTGAATGTCCGCCACTCCCTGTAGCAGACAAGGCAGGTCCGGCAATATCTCCTCCAGACACGGGGTAAATCATACTTATATCAGGGGGGGAGTCGGGGGACGTGTTCAACGGGTGGCGGAGGTTTGTTGCAGCTCCCTGGCCCAAATCAGTGACCCGCACTCTGGTCGGGTTGGGATAAAACGGAAAATGGGCCGTCTCTGGGCCTCCTCCGCCCGCCACCCCTTTCCCTGCTGAGACAGAGCCCGTATCCTCGCTACTGACCTCCGCTGCCATCATTTTTTGGAAAATACGTAGAGGGGAATAAGTCGAGAAGGGAACCTGCCCTTCCCCTCTAGTCTTGCAGCACCCCTCACTGTTTGGGTTGGTAAAAACAACACCAAAAGTTTACTGGAAAACAACACGTTTACCGTAGCCAGCTAGCGCTAGCTAGTGGCTAGCTAATAACGCAAACTCGTTAGCTAAACTCTAGCCAAAGCTAGTTGGCTACAGTAGCTAGCTATGAAGACACTAGTTTATGAGTTTAAAGTTCTGCTAGAATTGCGGTTTTGATAACAGCGTGTAAATACCTGAAGGGAGAGGCAGATGACGTATTTAATTCCTTCTTTCCCTGTCCTGCCTGCTCCCTCCGCAGCCACCAGTCTACTTGTCGGTAAGTATTGTTTTATTGTCACTGCCTGTGTATGGAATCCTGTATTGTGCTGTTGTTGTTTTGCTCCTACGGAGTTCCCAAATGTCTTAGGTTGCCACCACAAACGGCCCCCTCTGTCGCCTGAACCTCCGGTGGACTTAGTTTAGCCGATGTAGCCCACCAGCTGAGGAAATTACAGGACTTCGTTCTTGCGTAAATTCGCGTTTCTTTCTCGATTACGGGGCTGGAGGCTTGCTGCCGCCGCTATTCGCTCCCTCCCTCTCCCCCACCTTGCTCGCTAACGCGCAGACCCAGCCAAGAGAGTACCGAGTAAATGCACCGGGCGAGCTGCATCCATTATCTCTGCTATCGGTGGTCAGGAAGTGAAAAGCAGCAACACCAGATTAGACTACAATCAGTCCATTAAGAGGGAGTTATGATACCATTCAGATGATGAATGTGGTACGCCACATTACCTTTGAATAGTAATTCAGAAGCACACATCGGGACAGTTTGATACTGGACCCTTTCAATGGTGATTTTAACTGAGACTGGGTGCCCATGTTCACCATAGAATCCCAAAACATTCCCGGGAGTTTTTGGGTCAATTTCCAGGGTTTTCATATATATGTTTAGCAGGATTCTTATTAAAGCATGCTTGAATTATAACTTGCTGAGCTGTTTATACCCTGCTTTTCATAGTTTCGTAGTCTCTGAGCTAGCTAAGTTAGCAAGTATTGACAAAAGCATGTTAGTTACAGCAGCTAGCTATAAAAAAAAGATTAGCTAGCTAACGTATCCTCATTACGTTGTTTAGCTAACGTTACATGTCATTTCGTTGTTCCAATCTAGGCTGTTCCCACTCTGATGACTTCTCCCATCACTCAGGTATGTTCAACAATTCCCTTCAATGTTTGTCTCAAAATAATAAGTAAAACACTGACAGGTGAAATATAGAATCAGATTAGCTAGCTACTTGTCATTAGGCTTTTAATTGGGAAATCAGCAGTTTCAACAGACATATTTGGACTTATAAATTAATAATATGTACCCATTAATTATTGAAGAATATAACTTATGCCTTATGAGCTTAGTTCAACTGTCATACCCCACCGGAACCCCAAATATAAGATTGTTTTACTCCAATGTTTGTAAACAAAATAAATGAAAACAAATGGATGGTCAGTCCTCGCTTCCATAGCTCTGTCTAAGTGGCAAGAGGGGATTGGGAGGACAAATTGATTTCGGGGAGAGTGGGGAAAGAAATGGGCTGCGTTCCGATACCCTGCATCCAGAATTGTTCACACTGCATTTAAACGCATTAGATTGGTGCAAGCATAATGGGGAGACATTCCACCACAGCACAAAATTACTGACCGACCCCTGGCCAAGTTCTTTCTTTCCTAACCCCCTGTATTATTAGAATATTGTGAGAAAAAACAAGAAGAAACAATCCACCACCTAAAACTCTGCAGATTCAGCAGGATCAGGCAACAGTGTAGATCATGTTTAATTACTGTACTGTAAACAGCATTTTATCAACACAGAAGTTATACAGTGTTATGCTTGAATGTTTTTAGTTGAGTTACATCTAATGACAATGCTTTCCTTTTGTAATTACAGAATTGGATCGGTAACTATGGGCGTTCACTTAATACCTCCTGCAACACCCGGCGCCGCAAAGCTGCTGGTTATAAACGCGGTGTCTGCCTATAATTTGTTTTGCGCAGAGCTGCTGAAGTGGAAATGTATGTATTCTCAGATTAATGTTTATTCCAACAACAAAAAATCTAGTCCTACATTCTGATGTGAAATGTTGAGAATTGCTCTATCACTTTCACTTCTCCATTCCATAATGCGTCTTTCCACAGTAGTCCTTTTTTAGTCCGAAAAATATGATATATTCCTCATTTCAAATAGACTGTTTCCTGCTGGATTATTTTTAAAGGGGGTTTTAAGTAAGAGTTTTATTTAAACAAGGATATTAATTCATTTTAATTTGGCGGACGCCTTTCAGGACACTCAAGGACATCTTACATTAAAAGTAGGCCTATATAAAATGAAATGCGGTACATAAAGTCATAAAATTAAGTGCGTCAATCAACAGTACAGTATAAAATAGAAACAATCTAAAATCAAAGGACCAGACAAAATAGGACAGATAAAAAGAGGAGGGAGGGGTTGGGAAGAGGATACAAACCCGGTTTAGGGCAAGGGTTTGGTTTAATGTGGTAGGTTACCCGTTTAGGGTAAGGGTTTGGTTTAAGGTGGTTGGTTACCCAGTTAAGGGCAAGGGTTTGGTTTAAGGTGATAGGATACCCGGTTTAGAGTAAGGGTTTGGTTTAAGGTGGTAGAGTTGGGAATAGGAGCTAAAGGCCCGGGCACCCATGGTGGAATGGGGCGGAGACAAGGAGATCAGCAGAGGAGGAGCGGATGGAGCGGGAAGGGGCATAGACTGTTGGAAGATCAGAGAGGTAGGTGGGCGCCAGGTTGTGGAGGGCTTTGTAGATATGAGATATGGCGGAGGTGGAGAATGCTGTCCAGGTGCTGTTTTTTATGTGGAAAGAGGGAACTATCCAGGGAGACACCGAGGCTTTTGACTTGTGTTTAGAGAGGGACCGGGAAACCATCTTTGGTGATGCTTTGAAAGAGTAGATTTGGAGCTGATGAGCATGACCTCTGTCTTGTTGCTGTTGAGATTGAAAAGGTTCATGCTCATCCAGCTCTGGATGTCGTGAAGGCAGGGGAGTGGTGGGTTTGGTGGAGGTAGAGCTGGGTGTCATCAGCATAGCAGTGGAAGTGAACTTTGATGTTGCATGATCTTGTCCAGGGGTAGGAGGAATATGGATTCTTCTGACAATAAGCATTCATGATTGAGGAGGTTTTTGCACATTAATGAGTGATTTACAGGAATGAGGTCCATGGTTTGAATCACAAGTGAAATGTATTCAGAAATCTATTACTTAAAACTGTGGCTCACTACAATTCAGCAGTTGTGAGATGGGATGCCAGTAAGTGGTAATGAAAGTGTATCTAGTCACGCTACATCAAGCTGCCCTCAAACCTGTATAACTAGTACACAGTAATAAATGCAATATCAACATTGTTCTGAAACATGTTGGCTAGAGTTGTGCTGTTATCTAACAACCAATACCGCTTAACTGTAATTACATACCAGTTACATAGCAGTAAGTACAAAGTGATGCCATGTTTCTTAATTTTTTTCCAAGTGAACAGTAAGAAAGCTTTTTTATCCAGCCCGCCACTCACACCTGAATTGACTGGCCAACGAATCACAAAGCCCTTGATACAGCCAAATGCAATTAGATAGATTTCAAATAAACAGCAGATTTATTTTCTGAAGCTCCAATATCTTTCAGCACCAATATTAGAGAGTCACATCTCTATAATCACCATTGGAGCGCTCCGTAATAATATCACACAATCTTTATACAATGATCCTATCACCAATATATACTTATTAGCTTTCACTTTAAATTAGAAACAGCAATACATACAAAGTGCATAGGTTTAGGAAGGCGTGCCCAGGGTGAAGGAGAGCTGATCCTAGCTGGAGGTCATACTTTTGCTGTACTTACAATTCAACTACCAGGCTGCCATAACTGGAAATTTGGTCTAAGTCACCTTCACTTCTCTTGTCCTCTGAAGGCACTCCAACCTTTACAATTAATGGGAATCTTCTGGCCACTGGGCAACACTGGAAATGTATAGGGAAAACCCCACCCACCAATAACGAGACGCACATGGGCGCACGTTAGGTGACGTATGTCACACCAATGAAACATTCAACTTGGGTATTCCGTAATGTTTAATTAGAGAATTTAAAAGTGAATTGTTTTATTACACTTGTACTCTTCATTACATAAAGCAATTTGTTTTCCAACATATTTAGAAAGAGGTTAAGCTACACATACTTAAGTTGCATGACTAAAGTCGCTTAAAAGTGTCTGCTTAATGGCGTATATTATTAGATAATATTATGTGTGGACTATAATAGCTTTATAAAATATTGATACATCATGGGTCACGTGTGTTATTGTGTGTTTATCTGTATCTGGCCTGTTAGTCAGTTGAATATCTGATTAAATTGTGAAACAACACGGTGTGCTCGCCTTAGCCCTGTCACGGTAGAACTGTATCCTGTGCCGCTGGAGCAAGAGCGCCCATTGTCTTGTACCACCGCATCGGTACAATAATTTGTGACAGTTTTTGTACGTTTTTGTGTGCTATTTTGAGGGGCTGCACTGCTAAAAGCAACGTCTCCTATGGAGCAGAGCCTGGTGCAAGGAATTATGAGGAGGCCATTGTTAGAGGAGTGCAGTGAGCAGGTCGGAATGTAGGGGTGCAGAAGGTCAGTAACGTATGAGGGCGCCAGTCCATTGGCTGCTTTGTAGGTGAGCATTAGCAGTTTGAAGGTGATCCTGTATTGTTCTAGTTACCCAATGGCTCAAAACACTTTCACCACGACAATATGTTCTGTTATAGTTGACATCAGTATACAATATTGTCATTTCAGGTGACCTGACAACCCTCAGTGGCAGGTGGGGGAGTTTAGGTGAGATGGAGAGGAGGAAATTCCAGAATATGGCTGAGGAGCTCAGGGAGACATACTGGCAAAGGCAGGGGACTTCAAATCTGAAATTAGTAGGTGTAAATTAATAATTTTTGTCTAATTCTATCTTGTTTTTGTTCAATTTTCCAATGACATTATTACTTGACATAACTGAATAGATATTGTAGGCCGGCCCCCAAAATTACTCTTAACAACCCTGAACCCATTACAGATGTTTGTATTCAAGACCAAACCTTGACGTCTGCATCTCCAAATGGAACGCAATTTGCACTTTAAGTCCATTTGCGTGTGAAGAATTTGCTAATGTCGAGCTGATCACATTCCTAGCCGTATTTTGTCTGACCTAGGAATTGATATGTTATTTTTTAGCTATGTTGTCCTTTACGACATCTTTCGGAAGTTTAAATTTCTTTATTGGCCCTTCTTTTACCAAGCAAGTTGACTGAGAATCCAAACTGTATTACAGCAACAAACTTGGGACCATTTGCATGCATGGGAAGGTGAGGGGTAGAATGGGCCAAAAGTAATTGTACAAAAATCAAGATGTGTTTTTTGTGGGGTAGGGTCTACCTGTCTTGCCTTTACCCCCAGGTCCCGCAGGTGCTGGGTTATTGGGACCCATAACTGACACTCTTGCCCTCGCCATGCTGGTGTCAGTTGTGAGTGGTAAAAATGTGGTTGTTTGCTTTGTTTCATAATGGTGCGGATTGAGTCACAAAAATATGTGGAAATTAAGTGTCCAGTATATTGAAATTAAATGCAGAAAATAAATTGTTTTGTTTATGTGTTATGCGTGTGATAGTATTTAACTGCATTTCATAACTCTACATTAAATATGCAGTTGGTTTTAATGAGTCCTAATACATACGTTTGTGTTACAGACAACCCCAGACACCCTGGTGACATTGGAAATCTCCCAACTTTATGAAAATTTCAAATAGAATTTTTTTTCCTATTTGTATTTTGGTCATTTAATATAGGGGAGACAAACAAGTTCTCTACTTTCTTCCATTTTCACTTGCCTCCTTTTTGCAGTAATGCTTCAATCAGTTGGTTGCATGTACAGTATGTATACATCCTATTCATAATATTAATTTAAAAAAGTAACAATCTGCCCATTCTTTGTTGTTTTGTTGGCATATAAGTATTCATATTGCTCATATCAACTGAGCCATACATTTTTAACTGTCAGCTCTGTCATCCATGATCTGGATATAATTACATTTACTGTAAACATTTCTTATAATCTCATGAATTCTGGAAGCAGTAGGCATAGCACATATGCATGCTTCCTTTTCTCCGGTCACTGTCGTTATTGTCATGAATTAAAGGGCTGTGAAAACAATGAAAATGTCACAATATATTTAGAGATGCAAAACCCAGATATGAATCATGTGTTGATCTATTGCGATGGATGTAGCATCTTCCTTTCCCAATCCATTGGCAAATGACTTTAAACTGCATGTTTCTCAAATTATGATTTAGGACGGGGTTCCCCAACTGGCTGCCCCTCAAGTTGAATTTTTTGACATTTTCATTGTTGGACACAAACGGGTGCTGGTACAGAGTCAATGTGCTGGGGCACCGGTTAGTTGTACATGTACATGTAGGTAGAGATAATTAAAGTGACTATGCATAGATGACAACAGAGAGTAGGGGGGTGGGGGGGCAATGCAAATATAGCCATTTGACTAAACACCAGGAAATGAGCTCCAAGTGATTTTAATTTAAGAAATCTGTTCCCAGGTATTCCCACACATACAGTTGAAGTTGGAAGTTTACATACACCTTAGCCAAATACATTTAAACTCAGTTTTTTACAATTCCTGACATTTAAGCCTAGTAACAATTCCCTGTCTTAGGTCAGTTAGGATCTCCACTTTATTTTAATAATGTGAAATGTCAGAATAATAGTAGAGAGAATTATTTATTTCCAGTTTTTATTTCTTTCATCACATTCCCAGTGGGTCAGAAGTTTACATACACTCAATTAGTGTTTGCTATCATTGCCTTTAAATTGTTAAACTTGGGTCAAACATTTTGGGTAGCTTTCCATAAGATTCCCACAATAAGTTCGGTGAATTTTGGCCCATTCCTCCTGACAGAGCTTGTGTAACTGAGTCAGGTTTGTAGGCCTCCTTGCTCGCACATGCTTTTTCAGTTCTGCCCACACATTTTCTATAGGATTGAGGTCAGGGCTTTGTGATGACGACTCCAATAACTTGACTTTGTTGTCCTTAAGCCATTTCTCCACAACTTTGGAAGTATGCTTGGGGTCATTCTCCATTTGGAAGACCCATTTGTGACCAAGCTTTAACTTCCTGACTGATGTCTTGAGATGTTGCTTCCATATATCCACGTAATTTTCCTTCCTCATGATGACATCTATTTTGGGAAGTGCACCAGTCCCTCTTGCAGCAAAGCACCCCCACAACATGATGCTGCCACCCCCGTTCTTCATGGTTGGGATGGTGTTCTTCGGCTTGCAAGCCTCCCCCTTTTTCCTCCAAACATAACGATGGTCATTACGGCCAAACCGTTCTATTTTTGTTTCATCAGACTAGAGGACATTTTTCCAAAAGTTTGATCTTGTTTCCCATGTGCAGTTGCAAAGCGTAGTCTGGATTTTTTATGGCGGTTTTGGAGCAGTGGCTTCTTCCTTGTTGAGCGGCCTTTCAGATTATGTCGATATAGGACTCGTTTTACTGTGGATATAGATACTTTTGTACCTGTTTCCTACAGAATCTTCACAAGGTCCTTTACTGTTGTTCTGGGATTGATTTGCACTTTTCGCACCAAAGTACGTTCATCTCTAGGAGACAGAACGTGTCTCCTTCCTGAGCGATATGACGGCTGCGTGGTCCCATGGTGTTTATACTTGTGTACTATTGTTTGTACAGATGAACGTGGTACCTTCAGGCGTTTGGAAATTGCTCCCACGGATGAAACAGACTTGTGGAGATCTCCAATTTTTTTTCTGAGGTCTTGGCTGATTTCTTTTGATTTTCCCATGATGTCAAGCAAAGAGGCACTGAGTTTCAAGGTAGGCCTTGAAATACATCCACAGGTACACCTCCTATTGACTCAAATGATGTCAATTAGCCTATCAGAAGCTTCAAAAGCCATGACATAATTTTCTGGAATTTTCCAAGCTGTTTAAAGGCACAGTCAACTTAGTGTATGTAAACTTCTGACCCACTGGAATTGTGATTAAGTGAAATAATTGTTGGGAAAATTACTTGTCATGCACAAAGCAGATGTCCTAATCAACTTGCCAAAACTATAGTTTGTTAACAAGAAATTTGTGGAGTGGTTGAAAAACAAGTTTTATTGACTCCAACCTAAGTGTATGTAAACCAACTGTACATATATATATATATCAACATAAATATACTCTATATGCACAGTGCCGTTAGAAAGTATTCATACCCCTTGACTTATTTAACATTGTTTTGTTACGGACTGAATTTTATATGGATTATTAAATTATTTTACCCATCTACACACAATACCCCATAATGACAGTGTACAGGCTTCCTCCTGTTCACTCTGTCAATTAGGTTAGTATTGTGGAGTAACTACGATATTTTTGAGCCATCCTCAGTGTTCTCCTATCGCAGCAATTCAACTCTGTAACTGTTTTAAAGTCACCATTGGCCTCATGGTGAAATCCCTGAGGGATGTCCTTCCTCTCCTTCAACTGAGTTAGGAAGGTCAGCTGTATTTTTGTAATGACTAGGTGTATTGATATCCCATACAAAGTGTAATTAATAACTTCACCATGCTCAAAGGGATATTCAATGCCTGCTTTTGTTGATTTTTACCTATCGACCAATAGGTGCCCTTCTTTGCGAGACATTGGAAAACCTCCCTGGTCTTTGTGGTTTTAAATTCACTGCTTGACTGAGGGACCTTACATATAATTGTTTGTGCAAGGTTCAGAGATAGGGTAGTCAAATTAAAATCATGTTAAACACTATTATTTGCTTTCAAATTATTATATGACTTTTTAAGCAAATTTTTACTTCTGAAGTTATTTAGGCTTGCCATAACAAAGGGGTTGAATAATTATTGATGCAAGACATTTCATCTTTTCATTTTTAATTAATTTGTAAACATTTCCAAAAACATCATTCCACTTTGACATTATGGGGTATTGTGTGTAGGTAGGCCAGTGACAAAAAATATATTTTAAATTCAGGCTGTAACACAACAAAATGTGGCAAAAGTTAAGGGGTCAGAATACTTTCTGCCGAAGTCGGTCCCTCTCCTTGTTCGGGCGGCATTCGGCGGTCGACGTCACCGGTCTACTAGCCATCGCCGATCCACTTTTCATTTTTCCATTTGTTTTGTCTTTGTTTTCCACACACCTGGTTTTCATTCCCCAATTACGTGTTCATGTATTTAACCCTCTGTTTGCCCCATGTTTGTGTGCGTGATTATTTCTTGTTATTTGTCGGTATTTTTCCGGCTGGATATTTCGCCGTGTGTTTTGGGCACGTTGTATATTGGTTACCTTGTGCCGTATTTAGTAAAATACATTGTTCACTCATCTCTGCTCTCCTGCGCCTGACTTTATGCACCAGCAACACACACCGACCTGACAGCACTGTACATACTGAATAATATATTCAAAAGTAATCTCAGTGAATTTCTCTTTCTCTTTGACCATGCCTGAGTGGATGTTTCCTGATGTGACTAATAACCATAAATGGAATGTAGTCATGGGAACTGGAGAGCTGCTACAAGTACATCTGTGTGTCATCCCTCTCCACCAGTGCCTTTGATCTGATAACACTGCAAACTCCCCCTCTAGTTATCCTCCTAATGATCTTGCCAATACACATTAGCTAAATGTCTGTGTACCATGTGGTTTAGGTCATGCACTTAATTGCGTTGGCCTGTACAGTAGGTGGTCAGAAAACACCCAGCCAAAGACATGACCTATCTAAACATTGTATATGACAAACCCTGCTATCGTGTTTAAGAAACCACATTATCAGTCCTCAGTGTATGGCATGATTGTGTTCACTGCCATGATTTGTGAACCATGCTTTGTTTCAAATAACACCTCAGCAGCATCTAGGCTAGCCCACCATATTTTGTACACTTGGCTGTTTTATTATATTACATTTAGAGTGCCGGAGAGCTGTAGAGGCACAGGGGAGATAAAAGGCAGAGTGCGATACATTTTGACAGGTAGAGCAGGCCAGGTGCGAGACGACATCGAAGACCTTTCTCTTCTGCTCAGTGGGATATGATTGGCCTAGTGGCATACACTGTGCGACAGCCAGCTGCTGAGTCGAGTGAAGTTGCACCTAGACACTGAACTGTGGCCATTTTTTGTTTATCTCTCGAATGGTTAAGAATAGGATTTGGGTAGGTAAGCCGTTCCTTGATCTGCAACTTCTACCCGGAGCAACAGGCTTCAGAGGTAGGAGGCAGCCTCCTGTGGTGCTGCTCCCACCTCCTCCTGTTGTGCACTCGGGTGTCTGTCTGCCATTACCTCCCCACCACCACAATGTTGCTGCTTTGTCAGAGAGCTTCTGACACACATACAGCATTAAGCATGTCTGTGTGTGTGTGTGTGTCTCTCTCTCAATTCAATTTCAATTTAAGGGTTTTATTGGCATAGGAAATATGTGTTTACATTGCCAAAACAAGTGAAATAGATAATAAACAAAAGTGAAATAAACAGTAACAAATTAACAGTAAACATTACACTCACAAAAGTTCCAAAATAATAGACATTTCAAATGTCATGTTATGTCTATGTACAGTGTTGTAATGATGTGCAAGTACTTAAATAAACATAATTATAGCTTGTATTTACAATTCTCTCTCTCTCTCTCTCTCTCTCTCTCAGTTCAGTTTCCACCTCATTTGTGGGTAGTGTGCACTTAACTTGTCTTCTCTCGAGAGCCAGGTCTGCCTACGGTGGCCTCTCTCAATAGCAAGGCTATGCTCACTGAGTCTGTACATAGTCAAAGCTTTCCTTAATTTTGGGTCAGTATTACTCTCTGTTTAGGGCCAAATAGCATTCCAGTTTGCTCAGTTTTTTTTGGTAAATTCTTTCCATGTTAAGTAATAATGTTTTTGTTTTCTAATGATTCGGTTGTGTCTTAATTGTGTTTCTATTGCTGTCATGGGGCTCTGGGTGGTCTGTTTGTGTTTGTGAACAGAGCCCCAGGACCAGCTTGCTTAGGGGACTCTTCTCTAGGTTAATCTTTCTGTAGGTGATGGTTTTGTTATGGAAGTTTTAGGAATCACTTCCTTTTAGGTGATTGTAGAATATAACAACTATTTTCTGGATTTTAATCATCAGTGGGTATCGGACTAATTCTGCTCTGCGTGCATTAATTGATGCTTTACATTGTACACGTAGGATGTTTTTGCAGAATTCTGCATGCAGAGTCTCAATTTAGTGTTTGTCCCATTATGTGAATTCTTGTTTGGTGAGCGGACCCCATACCTCACAACTGTAAAGGGCAATGGGTTCTATTACTGATTCAAGTATTTTTTTGCCAGATCCTAATTGGGATGTTGAACTTTATGTTCCCTTTGATGACGTTGAAGGCCCTTTTTGCCTCTCACATCGTTCACAGCTTTGTGGAAGATACCTGTGGTGCTGATGTTTAGGCCAATGTAGGTATATTTTTTTGTGTGCTCTAGGTCGGCTATTCCCAAACTGGGGTACGAATACCAAATAAAAATGTGATTCACATTTTCAAACAGTCCATTTAGATTTTTCAACTGGGCTTTATATTTGGGTGATGTTTTTTTCTCGCCTGAGTAGCCTCGTTTCACTGCCAAAAATAAAATTAAACCATCTAGTGTTCAGTGAAATAACAACACAATGTCAAATACAGGTAGCCTAGTCAAATAAAAAAAACATAAAATCACGTTGACCGTTACTCTCTCGCTGGAAACCTTCACTCTTGCACAGACATTTAGAAACGAAACATGTCAATTTGAAAAATAAGCCACAGGAGTTTTTAGAGCGAGAATTAAGACGACTTTCGAGTGGTAAGACATGTATAAAATCAACAGATACCATTAATATGATGGGGCTAGAAGTGGTATAGGAAGACATCCTCTTCTGCAAACCACTGGAAACCAGGACAACAGGAGAGAATCTTTTTTAAGTACTGGACAGCTTTGTGACATCAAATGGACTTTTGGTGGTCAAGATGTGTTGGTATCTGTACTGATGGCGCAAAAGCCATGACAGGGAGACATAGGTATTTGGTATTTTATTAGGTTCCCATTAATAAAATACTACTACTCTTCCTGGGGTCCACACAAAACATGAAACATGACATAATACAGAACATCAATAGACAAGAACAGCTCAAGGACAGAACTAAATATATATTTTTTTAAAGGCACATGCAGCCTACATATCAATGCATACACACAAACAGTCAAATAGGGGAGAGGCGTTGTGCCGTGAGGTGTTGCTTTATCTGTTTTTTTAAACCAGGTTTGCTGTTTATTTGAGCAATATGAGATGGAAGAAAGTTCCATGCAATAAGGGCTCTATATAAAATTGTACGCTTTATTGAATTTGTTCTGGATTTGGGGACTGTGAAAAGACCCCTAGTGGCATGTCTGTTGGGGTAAGTGTGTGTGTCAGAGCTGTGTTTAAGTTGACTATGCAAACAATTTGGGATTTCCAACACATTAATGTTTCTTATGAAAAGAAGTCAGTCTCACCTCAACTCTTAGCCAAGAGAGACTTGCATGCATAGTATTTATATCAGCCCTCTGATTACAATGAAGAGCAAAACGTGTCGCTCTGTTCTGGGCCAGCTGCAGCTTAACTGAGTATTTCCTTGCAGCACTGGACCACACGACTGGACAGTAATCAAGATTAGACAAAACTAGAGCCTGCAGAACTTGCTTTTTGGAGTGTGGTGTCAAGAAAGCAGAGCATCTCTTTATTACGGCCAGACCTCTCCCCATCTTTACAACCAATGAATCTATATGTTTTGACCATGACAGTTTACAATCTAAGGTAATGCCAAGTCATTTAGTCTCCTCCACACCATTCATTACCAGATTCAGCTGAGGTCTCGAACTTATATAGCAGGCGAAAACCCTAGGAATTTCTGTCCTGGAAAAAGTGTTTTTGACACATTGCCTCATTTTGAACCCCTCCCTATTGAAAACAGCCATTTCTGGGAGTAAGATTGCAGTACCTATTGCTTCCACTGGATGTCAACAGTCTCTAGACAGTGTTTGGTGATGTTATAGTTGCTCTGAATGGTAATAGAAAAAGAATTTCGAACTGGTCATCGGATGTAAACAGAAGAGGATGCGAGTTCACGGGCCCGCACGCGCTGTGGTTTTTTCCTTTCCTATCGTCCAGTTTATAATCCGGTTGAAATATTATAGTAAATATACATAAAAGTGTTCCTAAGGATACATTATCAATGATGTTTGATTGTTCTTGGACAACTGTATAGGTATAGGTTGAACGCGTTCTCTTCGCGGTTCAATGGGTGAGTGGACGCTGTATTTTATGATCATAACGCGCCAACCAAACGGAGATTTATGGATATTTATGGATACTTTTTCTAACAAAAGAACCATTGGATGTCTTCGTTGGACACTTGGGAAGCCCTCAGCAGAAGTTCTTCAAAAGGTAAGGGATTTGTTTTCGCTGTGCAATGTGTTTTGTGTGAACCGCAATCAAATGTTGTGCTTTCGCCGTAAAGCCTTTTTGAAATCTGACAACGCTGTGATATTGCCAAGAAGCAGAGCTTTTGATGACTGCAATACTTGTATATTGATGAATGTTTAATAATTCAACTTTTGGATTTTGAATTTGGCGCCTTGCATTTCACCGGGTAGTGTCCCCACCACTCCGTAAGTAGTTAATGCCAGCGGCATGTCATTGGTAAAAATAGAAAAGAGTAGAGGGCCTAGAGAGCTGTCCTGTGGTACACCACACATTACATGTTGGACATTAGAGAATCTTCTATTAAAGAAAACCCTTTGAGTTCTATTAGATAGATAGCTCTGAATCCATGATATGGCTGAGGTTGAAAAGCCATAACACAAAAGTTTTTTCAACAACAGGTTATGGTCAATAATATCAAAGGCTGCACTGAAATCTAACAGTACCACTCCCACAATCTTCTTATTATCAATTTCTTTCAACCAATCATCAGTAATTTGTGCCAGTGCAGTACATGTCAAGTGCCCTTCTATATAAGCATGCTGAAAGTCTGTTGTTAATTTGTTTACAGAGAAATAGCATAGTATTTGGTCAAAAACCATTTTTTCCAACAGTTTACTAAGAGCTGGCAGCAAGCTTGTAGGTCTGCTGTTAGAACCAGTAAAGGCAGCTTTACCGCTCTTGGGTAGTGGAATTACTTTGGCTTCCCTCCAGGCCTGAGGACAATCATAAACATTATTGGCAACATCAAATGGTTTTTTGATGAATAAGCCATCTGATTCGATGGAAGATGGAGTTGAATCTTTATGGCAATATTTTCATTTCAAGTACTCCAAAGTTTTTTTCTATCATGCTTTATATCATTGAACTTGGATTCTTCTTTTTTTTGAGTTTAGTCATATAATTTCTCAATTTTCAGTAAGTCAGCCAGTCAAATGTGCAGCCAGACTTATTAGCCACTCCTTTTGCCCCATCTCTTTCAACCATACACTTTTTAAATTCCTCATCAATCCATGGAGCCTTAACAGTTATAACAGTCAGTTTCTTAGCAGGTGCATGCTTATCAATATTTGGAAGAAGCAATTTCATAAATACATCAAGTGCAGCATCTGGATGCTCCTCATTAATCATATCAGACCAACTAATATTTGTAACATCATCCACATAAGTCACAGCAAAATATTTTGCATGATCACTTATACACTATTTTAGGCCCAGCTGTTGGAACTTTGGCTTTACTGGATATAGCCACTATATTGTAATCAAATAAAAATGATTTATAAAGCCCTTCTTACATCAGCTGATGTCACAGAGTGTTGTACAGAAACCCAGCTTTAAACCCCAAACAGCAAGCAATGCAGGTGTAAAAGCACGGTGGTTAGGAAAAACTCCCTAGAAAGGCCTGAACCTAGGAAGAAACCTAGAGAGGAACCAGGCTGTGCTGGGTGCAGATTATAACAGAACATGGACAAGATTTTAAAATATTCATAAAACAGGCAGAACAGTTGAAACTGGAGAAGCAGCACGGCCAGGTCGACTGAGGACCACAAGGAGTCATCAGGCCAGGTAGGCCTTGAGGAATGGTCCTAATGCGAGAGAGAGAGAGAGAGAGAAAGAGAGAGAGAGAGAGAGAGAGAGAGAGAGAATACTTAAATTCACACAGGACACCGGATAAGAGAGGCGAAATATTCCAGATATAACAGACGGACCCTAGCCCCCCGACACATAAACTACTGCAGCATAAATAAATACTGGAGGCTGAGACAGGAGGGGTCGGGAGACACTGTGGCCCTGTCCGACGATACCCCCGGACAGGGCCAAACAGGCAGGATATAACCCCACCCACTCTGCCGAAGCACAGCCCCCACACCACTAGAGGGATATCTCCAACCACCAATTTACCATCCTGAGACAAGGCCGAGTATAGCCCACAAAGATCTCCGCCACGGCACAACCCAAGGGGGGGGGGCAACCCGGACAGGAAGATCACGTCAGTGACTCAACCCACTCATGCGACGCACCCCCCCACCCCCCTGGGACGGCATAGAAGAGCACCAGTAAACCAGTGACTCAGCCCCTGTAATAGGGTTAGAGGCAGAGAATCCCAGTGGAGAGGGGAACCGGCCAGGCAGAGACAGCAAGGGTGGTTCACTACATCCAATGGGTATGGATAAAGCTTTAGAACAAAGTTCTACAGTATTACTAAAAATGTGATCGATACATGTGGATGATCTTATTCCTGTAGTGTTTGTAAACACCCTGGTAGGTTGATTAATAACCTGAACCAGATTACAGCCACTGGTTACAGTAATAAACTTCCTCTTGAGCTGACAGTTTGATGAAAAACAGTCAATATTTAGGTGCCCAAGAAAGTAGACCTCTCTGTTTACATCACATACACTATCAAGCATTTCACACATATTATTTAGACACTGACTGTTAGCACTTGGTGGCCTATTGCAACACCCCAAAAGAAAAGGTTTAGATGTGCCAAGTGAACCTGCAACCACAACACTTCAATAACACTTGACATAAGATCTTCTCTAAGCATTACAGGGATATGGCTCTGAATATGTATACAGCAACACCTCCAGCATAAGCATTTCTGTCTCTTCTATAGATGTTAAATCCTTTTATTGCTACTGCTGTATCATCAAATGAATTATCTAATTGAATCTCAGAAATGGCTAATATATGAATGTTATCTGATGTTAGCAAGTTATTGATTTCATGAACCTTATTTCTAAGGCTACGTATATTAATATGGGATATTTTCAGCCCTTTTCTGGGTAGCTTATCAGATATAGACATAATACTGAAAAGGGCAAACAAAGCAAGAGACAAAAAGATGCATTCAGCAGTCCATTAATCAATTGGTGTGTGTGTGCTGTGGGGTTGAAGCTACAAACCCATAGGCTTGGATCTCTCATCCCTTCCAGGCTTCTGGGAGGAAGGGTGGACAATGAGCCTGTGTAGAGGATGTAAGCAAATGTCCCCACGCACTCTGGCAGCATTCATGGCTGGGATCAGTTCTTTCCTCTTCTGGCGCACAGCTTCAGGGTAGTCCTCGTTGAGGAAGATACACGTTCCTCTCAAGTTCTTGGCTCTTTCCAGAACAGCTACTTAGTCCTTGAACCTCAGAAACTTGACCACTATCGGCCTGGGCCTATCTCCTGGGCCGGTGGTGGGTTTTCCAGTCCTGTGGGCGCTCTCCACCTCAATCTTCCTGTGGTCTTCAATTACCCTCACTTTGTCCTCAGACTCCATCCAGGTCTCATGTGGAGATTCTGCAATTCCGTCCACAACCATGTTGTTCTGCCTTGATTGTCCCTTTAGATCTGATCCGTCATTGTTATCATGGATTCACACACAGAACGGATGTCCTCTCTCAATGACTTACAGATTGCTGTCATCTTGCCGTTCTCCTGTTTCAACTCATCGAACTGACCCTGGGAGAAATGCAAACTGTTCTTCAGGTCCTGGACCTCTCTGGTCAGGTCATCCATTGTTTTATTAGTTGAATTCACAAGTATTTGGACAAAACACTTGAAGCTATTTTCTTGTAGTTGTAACAACTGCTTGTAGGACTCTTTTTGTTTGTTTAAAAGATCCTTCACGTGTGATAGAGAGACACAACTGTCCTCAACGGTATTCCCGCCGGCTTTGGTCTTAGTCATGGTAGCTAGCAACGTAGGTGACGATGTTCCAGACAGGGCAGGTCACAGGGAAGATTGAAAACAACAAATAGCAGGGATCTAGACAGCCACAAACCCGGGACAATCCGCGGTCCCAGCCACAATGGCTAACAGTGTTGCGGTATGCAGCTAGCTAGCAGCTAGGCTAGCTGCGACTCCAAATAGCTCCTCAGACCCATCCTTGGTCGGCAGGATCACTGGACAGAGACTAGCAGTCCCAGCAACTGATGCCAACTGTGTTGTGGGATCCAAACTAATAAGTTAGCTAGCTACCAAGAAATTTCCAATACACTTTCAAACAGCAAACTTTTCAAAACAACAAAACCGAGCTCTTCCTTGTTCAGCGTTCAATAGGAAGTGAAGTGGTAACGCATGTGAAAGCACTTGCTCCCGACGCCACTTGGGTACACTGCAGCGTACACCGAGAGGCTCTTGCTGCCAAGGGAATGCCTGACCGCTTGAAAGACGTGTTGGACACTACAGTGAAAATTGTCAACTTTGTTAAAGCAAGGCCCCTAAACTCTCATGTATTTTCTGCATTATGCAATGATATGGGCAGTGACCATGTAATGCTTTTACAACATACTGAAGTGTGCTGGTTATCAAGGGGAAAAGTATTGACAAATTTTTTGGAATTGAGAGACGAGCCTAAAGTTTTCTTTACTGACCATAATTTTCACTTGTCTGACCACTTGCATGATGACTAATAGATCCTGTGTGTAGCTGGTGTATAGGAGTCAGGCACAGGACAGCAGATATGAGTAAAAAACGTATTTACTCAAATAATCACAAAAATACAACTCAAATATATCGAGCCCACAAATAACGGACCGTATTAACATACAAACAATCACTCACATAAACCATGGGGGAACAGAGGGTTAAATAATGAACAAGTAATTGGGGGATTGGAACCAGGTGTGTAAGACAAAGACAAAACAAATGGAAAAATTAACAATGGATCGGTGATGGCTAGAAGACCGGTGACGTCGACCGCCAAATGCCGCCCGAACAAGGAGAGGGACCCGGAGGACGAGGCGCAGGGCGATCCGGATGGAGACGGTGGAACTCCCGCAGCAATGAAGGGTCCAGAACGTCCTCCACCGGCACCCAGCATCTCTCCTCCGGACCATACCCCTCCCACTCCACGAGGTACTAAAGGCCCCTCCTCCGACGCCTCGAACACCGGGGCCCCACTGCGGTGGCGGTCGGCGCTCGCCTTCTGCCGCCTCATGGCCCGTTGTAGGTGCACATGGGCGGTGTCCCAGGTCTCCTCCGAGCGCTTAAACCATTTGTCCACCGCAGGAGCCTAGATCTGGCTCTGATGCCAAGGTGCCAGAACCGGCTGATATCCAAGTACGCACTGGAAGGGAGAGAGGTTAGTGGAGGAGTGGCGGAGTGATTTTTGGGCCATCTCTGCCCAGGGGATGATGCCGCCCACTCCCAGCTGGCCACTGAGGGGGAGTGGGCTCTGTACGTAGCGCCCGTGTCCAGCTCTCACACTACCGGTGCCACCAGGCAAGAGGCCGGGAGTATGGGAGTGTGATCCATGGACCGCTCCTCTGTGCCATACATCCGGGACAGTGCGTCTGCCTTAGCGTTCTTGGAACCTGGTCGGTAGGACAGGGTGAAAACAAAACGGGTTAAGAACATCGCCCACCTTGCCTGGAAAGGGTTCAGTCTCCTCGCCGCCCAGATGTAGTCCAGATTGCGGTGGTCAGTCCAGATGAGAAAAGGGTGTTTAGCCCCCTCAAGCCAATGTCTCCACGCCTTCAGAGCCTTTACGACAGCCAACAGCTCCGGGTCCCCCACATCATAGTTTCGCTCCGCCGGGCTGCGCTTCTTCGAAAAGAAGGCTCAGGGGCGGAGCTTTGGTGGCGTACCCGAGCACTGTGCGAGCACGGCTCTTATCCCAGCCTCGGACGCGTCCACCTCCACTATGAACGCCAAAGAGGGATCCGGTAGAGCCAGTACATGAGCCGATGTAAACAGAGCCTTCAGATGACCAAAAGCCCTGTATATCAAAATGTCGTCGATATACACCACTACACCCTGCCCGTGCAGGTCCCGTAAAATCTCATCAACAAAGGCCTGGAAGACTGATGGAGCATTCATCAACCCGTACGGCATGACGAGGTACTCATAGTGCCCTGAGGTGGTACTAAATGCTGTCTTCCACTCGTCCCCCTCCCGGATATGCACCAGGTTGTAAGCGCTCCTGAGATCCAATTTTGTGAAGAAGCGCGCCCTGTGCATTCACTCTATCGCACTAGCTATAAGAGGCAGCGGGTAGCTGTACCTCACAGTGATCTGATTGATACCCCGATAGTCAATACACGGGCGTAGACCTCCATCCTTCTTCTTCACAAAAAAGAAACTCGAGGAGGCAGGTGAAGTGGAGGGCCGAATGTATCCCTGCCCTAGGGATTCGGAGACCTACGTTTCCATAGCCGCCGTCTCCTCCTGTGACAGAGGATACACGTGACTCCTGGGAAGTGCTAAGTCTACCATGAGATTTATCGCACAATCCCCCTGTCGATGGGGTGGTAATTGAATCGCCTTCTTCTTACAGAAGGCGAGAGCCAAATCGGCATTTGGCCGATTTAAGCCGGGTGGACGGTCGCCAGGTAGATGGAAACCCCTACACACTTCCCTGAGCACTCTCGTGACCACCCCTTGAGGGTAGGCCCAGCACCAGGGGAAACGTAGGAGAATCAATAAGGAAGAGACTGATTCTCTCCTTGTGACCCTCCTGCGTAACCATGTCTAGTGGAGCGGTAGCCTCCCTAATCAGCCCTGACTCTAATGGTCGACTATCTAGGGCGTGCACAGGGAAGGGCATATCCACAGGAACAATGGGGATCCCTAAACTATGGGCAAATGAACGGTCAATAAAATTCCCAGCTGCGCCTGAATCTATGAGCGCCTTATGCTGGGAATGTGGGGAAAACTCAGGAAATTTAATAAACACATACATGTGAGCAACAGGAGGCTCTGGGTGAGCCTGGTGCCGACTCACCTGGGGTGACACGATAGTGCCCTGCCTGCTGCCTCAACTCCTGAGGAACCCCCCCAGCACCGACCAGCAGTGTGCCCTCTGCGGCCACAGATGGTGCAGGGAATGACGCCTCCTCCGGTCGCCCTAAGTGCAGCACCTCCCAGCTCCATGGTCGTCGGAGTGGAGGTGCTGGGGGATGGAACTGACAGGCCCCGATCTGGACGTCCGCGGGTAGCCAGCAGGTTGTCCAGCTGGATGGACAGGTCCACCAGCTGGTCCAACGTGAGGGTGGTGTCTCGGCAGGCCAACTCCCGACGGACGTCCTCGTGCAGACTGCACCGGTAGTGATCGATCAGGGCCCTGTCGTTCCATCCCGCGCTGGCGGCCAGGGTCCGGATGTCCAAAGCGAAATCATGCGCGCTCCTCGTCCCCTGCCTCAGATGGAACAGACGTTCACCCGCCGCTCGACCCTCGGGGGGGGGGGGGGACTCTGGTTAATGGTCCATAGGGTGTTGGCCCACTCCAGGGCTTTGCCTGAGAGGCAGGAGATGAGGGCGGACACGCTCTCACATCCCGAAGGAGCCGGGTGGACGGTCGCCAGGTAGAGTTCCAGCTGGAGTAGGAACCCCTGGCATCCAGCAGCCGTCCCATCATACTCCCTCGGGAGCGCGAGCCAAATCCCGCTGGTACCAGGTGAAGGAGGGATGGACAGTGGGGCTGGTGGAGACGCTGGCAGACCTCCTTCTCTCTCCCATCGATCCATCGTCTGCAGCACGCAATCCATGGCGGTGCCCAGACGTTTCAACTGCTGGATCCATTCGTTTGGGTGAGTGATTCTGTAATAGATCCTGTGTGTAGCTGGTGTATAGGAGTCAGGCGCAGGACAGCAGATATGAGTAAAAAACGTATTTACTCAAATAATCACAAAAATACAACTCAAAAATATCGAGCCCACAAATAACGGACCGTATTAACATACAAACAATCACTCACATAAACCATGGGGGAACAGAGGGTTAAATAATGAACAAGTAATTGGGGGATTGGAACCAGGTGTGTAAGACAAAGACAAAACAAATGGAAAAATTAAAAATGGATCGGCGATGGCTAGAAGACCTGAATGATCTTAATCTAGGATTACAGGGACTCTCCGCAACTATATTCAATGTGCGGGACAAAATTGAGGCTATGCTTAAGAAGTTGGAGCTATTCTCTGTCTGCATTAAGAAGGACAACACACTGGTCTTTCCATCATTGTATGATTTTTTTGTGTGCAAATTAACTCAAGCTTACGGACAATTACGCAGGAACTTTCCCGAAACGGACGACATAAACAACTGAATTCGTTATCCCTTTCATGCCCTGCCTCTAGTCCACTTACCGATATCTGAACAAGAGAGCCTCATCAAAATTGCAACAAGCGGATCTGTGAAAATTTTTATTTAATCAGAAGCCACTGCCAAATTTATGGATAGGGTTGCGCTCAGAGTATCTTGCCTTGGCAAATTGCCCTTTTAAGACACTGATGCCCTTTGCAACCATGTACCTATGTGAGAGTGGATTCTCGGCCCTCACTAGCATGAAAACTAAATACAGGCACAGACTGTGTGTGGAAAACTATTTAAGACTGAGACTCACTCCAATACAACTCAACATTGCAGAGTTATGTGCATCCTTTCAAGCACACCCTTCTCATTAACCTGTGGTGAGTTATTCACACTTTTTTTATGAACAAATAAGGTTTTATATGTAAGATGGCTAAATAAAGAGCAAAAATATTGATTATTATTATTTGTGCCCTGGTCCTATAAGAGCTCTTTGTCACATCCCACGAGCCGGGCTGTGACAAAAACTCACACTCATTCTTATGTTTAATAAAGGTATCGTATAGTGTGTGTGTGGCAGGCTTACAATGATGGCAAAAAAATAAATTTGAGAGTGCGTTGACCCTGGTGCTAGAGAGGGTACGTTTGTAGGAGTACGGGACTATAAAACCTTAGGAAATCACTGCTCTAGGGCAACGGTGTCTAGATGGAATTTGTATTTGTGGTCCTGGCAACTGGATCTTTTTTGGAGCACCATTATTTTAGTCTTACTGAGATTTACTGATCTAGATCCAACCAGGTTTGACAGAATCTGTGCAGAAGATCTAGGTGCTGATGTAGGCCCTCCTTGGTTGGGGACAGAAGCACCAGATCATCAGCAAACAGTAGACGTTTGACTTTATGTGATTCTAGTAGGGTAAGTCAAGGTGCTGCAGACAGTTCTAGTGCCCTCAACAATTCATTTATATATATTTTTGAAGAGGGTGGGGCTCAAGCTGCATCCCTGTCTCCCACCATGACACTGTGTAAAAGATGTGTGTTTCTTGCCAATTATAACCACACACTTGTTGTTTTCGTACATGGATTGTGTAATGTTGTATGTTTTCACCAACACTGCTTTTCATCAATTTGTATAGCAGACCCTCATGCCAAATTGAGTCGAAAGGTTCTTTGAAATCAACAAAGCATGAGAAGACTTTGCCTTTGTTTTGTTTGTTTGTCAATTAGGGTGTGCAGGGTGAATACGTGGTCTGTCGTATGGTAATTTGGTATAAAGCCAATTTGACATTTGCTCAGTAGATTGTTTTCACTGAGGAGATGTATGAGTCTGCTGTTAATGATAATGCAGAAGATTTTCCCAAGGTTGCTGTTGACTCATATCCCACAGTAGTTATTGGGGTCAGCTTTTGTTGATTGCGGTGATCAGTCTTTGGCTCCAAATATTGGGGAAGATGCCAGAGCTGAGGTTGTTATGGAACAGAGACTCAAGACAAAAAGGTTCCAAAAGAGAAACAGGTTTAATGAAACAATGATGGTGAGGTAAAATGTAGTAGAGAAAGTCTCTGTTAGATGACGATGGGAAATCCAGACAGGTTATAGTTTTCTTGTAGAAGATGAAGGAGGTAGCCGGATGATGACAACTGGAACCAGGAAGACGAAGGAGACACTGGAAGGCAGATGAAACAATGCTGATATCAAAGGAATAGGTCAGAGGAACCGGGAGTGAGTCCTTACTCAAACGAGACCAGACAAAGTGACTGTGTGGAGAGAGTGCCTATATGCTGACTGTGCTGATGATCAAATGACGTGCAGGTGTGGGTGATTAGAACTCAGGTGACAGTGAGCTCTGTGATTGTGTGGTGATGGAGCCTGGCTGATCCCTGACAGAGGTGGATGTTAAAGAGTTTAAGTATAGCCAATTGGAATTTGTCATCTGTATATTTAATCATTTCATTTCGGATACCATCAACACCACAGGCCTTTTCGGTTTGGAGGGTTTGTATTTTGTCCTGTAGTTCATTCAATGTAATTGGAGAATCCAGTTTTATCTGGTAGTCTTTAATGGTTTGTTGTAAGATTTTATTTGATCATGTATGTTTTTGCTGTTTGTTCTTTGTTGTTGAGCCAAAATGATTGGAGAAGTGGTTTATTCTTACATCTCCTTTTTAGATAGATAACTCTTCATGTTGTTATTTGTTTAGTGTGTTCCAATTTTCCCAGAAGTGGTTAGATTCTATGGATTATTCAATTACATTGAGCAGATTTCTAACGTGCTGTTCCTTCTTTTTCTGTGGTGTATTTCTTTATTGTTTTAGTGATTCACCATAGTGAAGGTGTAGGCTCAGGTTTTCTGGGTCTCTATGTTTTTGGTTGTATAGGTTTCTCAATTTATTTCTTAGGTTTTTGCATTCTTCCTCAAACCATTTGTCATTGTTGTTAATTTTCTTATGTTGTCTGCTTAGTTTAGGTTACTGTTTAGGTTTTCTACTGCCAAGTTTACACCTTCATTACTACAGAGAAACATTTTGTCCAGGAAGTTGTCTAAAAGGGTTATCAAATCAAATGTATTTATAAAGCCCTTCTAATCAGCTGATGTCATAGAGTGCTGTACAGAAACCCAGCCTAAAACAGCAAGCAATGCAGGTGTAAAAGCATGGTGGCTAGGAAAAACTCCCTAGAAAGGCCAAAACCTAGGAAGAAACCTAGAGAGGAACCAGGCTGTGAGGGGTGGCCAGTCCTCTTCTGGCTGTGCCGGGTGCAGATTATAACAGAACATGGACAAGATTTTAAAATGTTCATAAAACAGGCAGAACAGTTGAAACTGGAGAAGCAGCACGGCCAGGTGGACTCAGGACATCAAGGAGTCATCAGGCCAGGTAGGCCTTGAGGAATGGTCCTAATGCTCAGGTCGTCCTCCGAGAGAGAGAGAGAGAGAACAAAAGAGAGAATTAGAGAGAGCATACTTAAATTCACACAGGACACCGGATAAGAGAGGAGAAATTCTCCAGATATAACAGACGGACCCTAGCCCCCTGACACATAAACTCCTGCAGCATAAATACTGGTGGCTGAGACAGGAGGGGTCGGGATACACTGTGGCTCTGTCTGACGATACCCCCGGACAGGGCCAAACAGGCAGGATATAACCCCACCCACTCTGCCGAAGCACAGCCCCCACACCACTAGAGGTATTAGTTTGTCTTTGTGGATGGTTTGTCCTCTGACAAATCAATGTTAAGTTTTGGTGTTCTTCAAGGTTCTGTTCTAGGACCACTATTTTTCTCAGTATATATGCTACCTCTTGGTGATGTCATATGGAAAAACACAATGTCAACTTTCACTGCTATGCAGATCTGTACAGACACACATCTCGATGTACATTTCGATGAAACATGGTGAAGCCCCCAAATTGCCTACCCTCGTAGCCTGTGTTTCAGACATAAGGAAGTGGATGGCTGCAAATATTATACTTTTAAACTCGGACAAAAAAAAAGATTGTTCTAGGTCCCAAGAAATGAAGAGGTCTGCTGTTGGATGAATCTCGATGGCTGTACAGTCGTCTCAAATAAAACTGTGAAGGACCTCGTCATTGCTGTAGACCCTGATCTCTCTTTTGATGAACATATAAAACATATTTCAAGAACAGCTTTTTTCCATCTTCGTAACATTGCAGAAATCTGACATTTCTCATCCAAAAATAATGCTGAAAAGCTCATCTATACGTTGTCACTTCAAGATTAGATTACTGCAATGCTCTACTCTCCAGCTACACTGATAAGTAACTAAATATACTTCAGCTAGTACTATATACAGCTGCTAGAATATTGACCAGAACCAACACATGTATTCATTTATCATGACTTGCTCCTACTTATCTCTCCAATTTGGTACTACCGTACATACACTACATTACCAAAATTATGCTCGTCGAACATCTCATTCCAAAATCATGGGCATTATAATGGAGTTGGTCCCCCCTTTGCTGATATAACAGCCTCCTCTCTTCTGGGAAGGCTTTCCACTAGATGTAGGAACATTGCTGCGGGGACTTGCTTCCATTCAGTCACAAGAGCATTAGTGAGGTTGGACACTGATGTTGGACAATTAAGCCTGGCTCGCAGTCGGCGTTCCAATTCATCCCAAAGGTATTCATTGGGGTTAAGGTCAGGCTCTGTGCAGGCCAGTCAAGTTCTTCCACACCTACAGTGAGGGAAAAATGTATTTGATCCCCTGCTGATTTTGTACGATTGCCCACTGACAAAGAAAGGATCTGTCTATAATTTGAATGGTAGGTTTATTTGAACAGTGAGAGACAGAATAACAACAAAAAAAAACAGAAAAACGCATGTGAAAAATGTTATAAATGGAATTGCATTTTAATGAGGGAAATTAGTATTTGACCCCCTCTCAATCAGAAAGATTTCTGGCTCCCAGGTGTCTTTTATACAGGGAACGAGCTGAGATTAGGAGCACACTCTTAAAGGGAGTGCTCCTAATCTCAGCTTGTTACCTGTATAAAAGACACCTGTCCACAGAAGCAATCAATCAATCAGATTCTCCAACATGGCCAAGACCAAAGAGCTCTCCAAGGATGTCAGGGACAAGATTGTAGACCTACACAAGGCTGGAATGGGCTACAAGACCATCGCCAAGCAGCTTGGTGAGAAGGTGACAACAGTTGGTGCGATTATTCGCAAATGGAAGAAACACAAAAGAACTGTCAATCTCCCTCGGCCTGGGGCTCCATGCAAGATCTCACCTCGTGGAGTTGCAATGATCATGAGAACGGTGAGGAATCAGCCCATAACTACACGGGAGGATCTTGTCAATGATCTCAAGTCAGCTGGGACCATAGTCACCAAGAAAACAATTGGTAACACACTACGCCGTGAAGGACTGAAATCCTGCAGCGCCCGCAAGGTCCCCCTGTTCAAGAAAGCACATATACATGCCCGTCTGAAGTTTGCCGATGAACATCTGAATGATTCAGAGGACATCTGGGTGAAAGCGTTGTGGTCAGATGAGACCAAAATGGAGCTCTTTGGCATCAACTCAACTCGCCGTGTTTGGAGGAGGAGGAATGCTGCCTATGACCCCAAGAACACCATCCCCACCGTCAAACATGGAGGTGGAAACATTATGCTTTGGGGGTGTTTTTCTGCTAAGGGGACAGGACAACTTCACCGCATCAAAGGGACGATGGACGGGGCCATGTACCGTCAAATCTTGGGTGAGAACCTCCTTCCCTCAGCCAGGGCATTGAAAATGGGTCGTGGATGGGTATTCCAGCATGACAATGACCCAAAACACACGGCCAAGGCAACAAAGGAGTGGCTCAAGAAGAAGCACATTAAGGTCCTGGAGTGGCCTAGCCAGTCTCCAGACCTTAATCTTATAGAAGATCTGTGGAGGGAGCTGAAGGTTCGAGTTGCCAAACGTCAGCCTCGAAACCTTAATGACTTGGAGAAGATCTGCAAAGAGGAGTGGGACAAAATCCCTCCTGAGATGTGTGCAAACCTGGTGGCCAACTACAAGAAACGTCTGACCTCTGTGATTGCCATCAAGGGTTTTGCCACCAAGTACTAAGTCATGTTTTGCAGAGGGGTCAAATACTTATTTCCCTCATTAAAATGCAAATCAATTCATAAAATATTTCACATGCGTTTTTCTGGATTTTTTTTATGTTATTCTGTCTCTCACTGTTCAAATAAACCTCCCATTAAAATTATAGACTGATCACTTCTTTGTCAGTGGGCAAACGTACAAAATCAGCAGGGGATCAAATACATTTTTCCCTCACTGTATATCAACAAACCATTTCAGTATGGCCCTCGCTTTGCACTGGGGCATTGTCATGCTGAAACAGGGAAGGGCCTTCCCCAAACTGTTAACACAAAGTTGGATTGTCTTGAATGTCATTGTATGCTGTAGCATTAAGATTTCCCTCCACTGGAACTAAGGGGCCAAGCCCAAAACATGAAAAACAGCCCCAGTCCATTATTCTTCCTCCACCAAACTTTACAGTTGGCACTATGCATTGGGGCAGGTAGCATTCTCCTGGCATCTGCCAAACCTAGATTCGTTGGCTGGGGCAGCTCTATCAAGGCAGACATTTGACAAACTGATTTGTTGGAAAGTTGGCATCCTATGACCGTACCACGTTAAAAGTCACTGAGCTCTTCAGTAAGGATATTCTACTGCCAATGTTTGTCTATGGAGATTGCATGCCTGTATGCTCGGTTTTATAAACTTGTCAGCAACAGGTGTGGCTGAAATAGCTGAATCCAGTAATTTGAATGGGTGTCCACATACCTTTGTATGTATAGTGTACCTACACGTATGCTACGGTCACAAGACACAGGCCTCCCTATTGTTCCTAGAATTTCTAAGCAAATAGCTGGAGGCAGGGCTTTCTCCTATTGAGCTACATTTTTATGGAATGGTCTGCCGATCCATGTGGGAGACACAGGCTCGTTCTCAACTCATCTCTTCAGTAGGTCCTATGATTGAATGTATTCTGGCTCAGGGGTGTGAATGTGAACGGCAATGCACTGGAGTGACGAACCACCCTTGCTGTCTCTGCCTGGCCGGCTGTCCTCTCTCCACTGGGATTCTCTGCCTCTGGCCCTTTTACGGGTGCTGAGTCACTGGCTTGCTCGCGCTCTCCCATGGCGTCACTAGGAGGGGTGCATTATGTCATGCCTGTCCGGTGTTGCACCCCTTCGGCTTGTGCGGTGGGGTAGATCTTCGTGGGCTATACTCATCCTTGTCTCAGGGTAGTAAGTTCGAGGTCTGTTGATATCCATTTGCTGGTGTGGGGGCTATGCTTTGGCAAAGTTTTGGGGTTTATGTCCTACCTGGTTGGCCCTGTCCGGGGGTAACTTTGTGTCCCCCAACCCCCCCCCTGACTCAGTCGCCAGTATCTATGCTGCAATAGTCTATGTGCCCGGGGGGCTAGGGTCACTCTGTCCTGTCTGGTATAATTCGCCTGTCTTATTTAGTGTCCTGTGTGATCTTAGGCATTCTCTCTCACTATTTCTCTCTCTCTCTCTCTCTCTCTCTCTCTCTCTCTCTCTCTCTCTCTCTCTTTCTCTACCGCACCTGCTGTCTTATCCTCTGAATGCTCGGCTATGACAAGCCAACTGACATTTACTCCTGAGGTGCTGACCTGTTGCACCCTCTATAACCACTGTGATTGTTATTTCACCCTGTTGTTCATCTATGAACATTTGAGCATCTTAAATAAATATTTGTCCTTAATGAATGACCATGTACTCTTATATTCTCCACCCGCCACATCCAGAAGAGGACTGGCCACCCCTCAGAGCCTGCCCCTTCTCTCCTCGCTTCTACATCTGCATTGCTTGCTCTTTGGTGTTTAAGGCTGGGTTTCTGTATAAGCACTTTGTGACAACTGCTGATGTAAAAAGGGCTTTATAAATAAATATGATTGATTAATACACAACACTGCATGTACACTAATACTGTACCTCTCAACAAACTGTGCTTTCTAGTTTCAGATGAAAGGAGTTTTAGCTATCTTTCTGATGACCACAGCAAACCTCTGTTCAGCCATTTTGTTTCCTACTGACATTGACATTGTAAGCTACAGTGAGTTTGAGCAGAAGGAATCTCCCTGTAAAGTAGACCCACATGCACTGGGCAGACTGGACAGCTTTTTCTCTTTTTTTGGGAAGGGGGTTGGGGGGAGGATTGCAGCTGCCATTCGATGGAACGTATAGGCAGCAGGGTGGTGGGCCCGGGTAGAGGGGGAGGCACATGGCTCCCTCAGTCACCTCTATGAGAGGGATGACTGATTGTAGGAACTGGGCTGAGGTCCACATCACGCATCTGCTTCAGTGTGTGGGACGACAAAGGAAACTTTCCAAATACTGAGAGTAACAGAAAGTGGGAGAGAGAAAGAGACCAATAGAAATAAATGGATATGGTGTGTGTGTGTGGGTGTATCTGAATTTTGAGACATTAGCTGCCGCTGTTTTACAGTCAGACAAAGCCAAACTATGCAGATTAAGGCCTGTTCTATAGCTGCAATCACACAGAATGTATACTACAATATGTAGATGCAGAATCAATTATTGTTTTGAGGATTTTGGTTTGCCTTAAAAAAAGCACTGCATTTATTATGCATCCTTAAGATCGGAATCAGTGTGAAAATAGTTATTGTTGGACTGCCTGGCTGTTTATGGTAACATTTGATGTATTTTTATTCTTTGTCAATGCACCATAGACTATATACAGTACAGATAGAAACACTGCAAATAACACCTCAGACCACCAATTAGAACAGACAGACAGTCTTCTGAATCTCATGCTTGTTTATCCTTATTTTTAGAGCGTCTTTTTCTCTTTCTGTTTCACACAGGCTAAGACAGCATGTGAATGCCTTTTGAGGGATGCGTAGTGGAAGGACAGAAACCGAAAAATGTGTGGTAATCAAATGTATCCTCACTGCCAGCCATGCACGCATCACACCAACTCATTTGCATTTCGTTATGAGACTCGTAACGCTAAACAGAGCATTGTCACAGCAAATTACATGTGTGAGTGTGGTTAATAACTTTTAATTGGGAAGGATTGTTAAATCAGACTGCCACTGGTTTGGAAGTTTTGGGGAAAGCCACTTATCTGTTTGTATTAATATTTAAGGCTTTCATGTTTCCTTGCTTTTATTTTCATGCTGTAATAGGATTGGTTGTGTTAGGGCTATGATGGCCCAAGTAGAGAAGGGTGTGCTAAGTATATACATTTGAAGGAGTTTATAAGTGAATGACAGTGTGTGTGTCTCTGTGTGTCTCTGTGTTTGTGTGTGTATTTAATCTGATCTTGAGTATAGCTGCAAGTCTTATTACCTAACCTTTTTGAAAACACTCTTGTCCAGATGGACACTTGTGGGAAGTCAGAGCACTCAAGTACAAATAGAGTGACATCTGATACCAATCCATAGCCATCTAATGCAGTACAGCAATAAGCCACTGAACTAGTGAGATACACGTTTTATTGATAGTTAGCCACTGATTTGACTATTTCAAGGTAGACAAGTATGATTTTGATCCGCAAACCTTCCAAATTAAGTAGTGTGCATGGCTACCCATCTATGTATTGTATTATGACCCAATTTGATTCCTCATACGGGATCAAAATGTCCCCAAAACACACACGCACACACACACAGAGTGAGAACAAGAAAGATTTCTCTATGAAAATACATCATGTGGCTCAGTTCACGTATTTGAGGTTGAATGCATTATCAGATGATATTGCCCTGGCATAGGCAGTCAGGGCGGTTCCTCTTCCCGTCTAGAGTTACCATGGGAGATGGACAGCAGCACTCTGGGGTCTAATGAGAAGGGTCATTACGAAAAGCACTTCCTGTAAAAATAAGTTACTATGTACAAATATCAGAAACACGTTTTGATTCATTCATACAGAAAAAGAGAAAAAGCATTTGTCTTTCAGACATCCGGTATGTCAATTTCAAGTTTCAATTGTAAGTTTCAAGTTTTATTACATCGATTCCACCTTGCCTCCGTGGCGTCCTGGAAGTCCCCAACGTATCTGTTGCGGAGAGGACCCGAGGCTACCCGAGTTCCCCCGAGAGTCTCCGAAGTCTGCCGAGTCACCTCTTCCTGAGCCGATGCAACTAGGCAGAGCTAGGCCGTCACCAGCCGAATGTCTACACCGGCTTCACATGAAGAGTTGCCTGTATTGCGGGACTACTGGTCATTTTGTGTCCTCCTGTACACTAAAAGTCCAGGCTCACCAGTAGGGGCGAGTACTCTGGTGCGTCATATGGATAACTTTTCCTCTCCCCTTACTCGCATCCCTTTCCATGCCATCCTGCTGTACGGGGAACCAGTCGAAATCTCTCCGGGTACTCATCGACTCTGGAGCCGATGAGAGTTTTATGGACGTTACACTGGCGCCCGAGCTGAGCATCCCCACTAAGCCCCTCTCCATTACCATGGACGTTAGAGTGGTGGATGGGCACTCTATGGGCCAGGTCACCCACAATACCACTCCCATCAACCTACAAGTGTCAGGGAACCACAGCGAGGCTAAGTCTCCTCAGGTTCCCGTAGTATGGGGATTCTCTTGGCTCCAGCGACACAATCCCCTTATTGACTGGACTGCTGGTGCCATCATGGGCTGGAGTTCGTTCTGCCACGCCCATTGCCAGAAGTCAGTGCAGCCTGCCCGGGAAGTCTTCCGGTGGGCTCGGAAGTTACCTCGACGACATTCTCATTTTCTCCCACTCAGCCCAAGATTAGGTGCTCCACATCCGACAGGTACTCCAGCGCCTCCTGGAGAACCAGCTTTTTGTGAAAGCAGAGAAATAGAATTCCATCACTCCACCATCCCCTTCCTTGGTTACAACATCGCTGCAGTGAATGAACAGATGGATCCCGGGAAGGTGAAAGCAGCATTGGATTGGCCCCAGCCTACGTCCAGAGTGCAACTGCAACGTTTCTTGAGATTTGCCAACTTTTATCACCGCTTTACCCGGGGCTACAGCACCCTGGCTTCCCCCTGTCTGCACTCACCTCTCCCAAGGTTCTGTTCACGTGGTTCCCAGCTGCTGACTGGCGTTCTGGGACCTCAAGCACTGCTTCACCACAGCTCTTGTATTGGTTCATCCTGATCCGTCCCGTCATTTCGTGGTGGAGGATGATGCTTCGGATGTCAGAGTGGGGGCTGTCCTGTCCCAACGTTCTGCCCTGGACCTCAAGTTACATCCCTGCGCCTTTTTCTCCCATCGCCTCAATGCCACGGAGAGGAATTACGATGTGGGAAATCGTGAGCTTCTCGCTGTGAAGATGGCATTGGAGGAGTGGAGACACTGGTTGGAGGGGGTGGAACATCCATTCATTGTGTGGACGGATCACAAGAACCTGGAATATCTTTGCACCGCCAAGCATCTCAATTCCAGGCAAGCTAGGTGGGCTCTGCTTTTCACCTGGTTTAACTTCTCCCTCTCCTACCGACCAGGATCCAAGTATATCAAGCCGGATGCACTGTCACACCCTCAGACCCCGAGACCATCCTTCCCACCTCGTGCCTGGTGACCGCTCTCAGCTGGGGAATAGGGAAGCAGGTCCATGAGGCGCAGTGTTCCCAGCCGAACGCCGGGGGAGGGGCACAGATAACCGGATGTTTATTCCTGAAGCTGTCTGCTCCCCGGTCCTGGAGTGGGACCACACCTCCATGCTTGCCTGCCACACAGGTTCCCGTCGGACCCTGGCCTTTTTGCGGCAATGCTTTTGTTGGTCGATCATGGTCCCGGATGTCTCCGCGTTCATCGCCGCCTGAACGGTCTGTGTGCAGAACAAGACTCCTCGGCATGCTCCAGCTGGTCTCTTTCAACCACTGCCTGTCCCTCACCGTCCCTGGTTTTACATATCACTGGACTTCACGGGTCTTCCCCCGTCTGATGTCAACACCGCCATCCAGACAGTAGTGGACCGGTTTTCCAAAGCCGCCCACTTCATTCCCCTCCCCAAGCTACCCTCGGCCAAAAAGATGGCCCAGCTCATGGTGCAGCACGTCTTCCAGATCCACGGACTCCCCATGGACATGGTCTCCGACCGGGGTCCTCAGTTCTCGTCCCGGTTCTGGAAGGCGTTCTGAATGCTCATTGGGTTGTCGACCAGCCTGTCCTCTGTGTTCCACCCTCAATCCAACGGCCAGTCGGAGTGAGCCAATCAAGACCTGGAGACAACTCTTCGCTACTTTGTCTCCGCCAACCCCACCACCTGGAGCCAGCAACTTGTGTGGATTGAATACGCCCGCAACACCCTCCCCTGCTCTGCCGCTGGGCTCTCGCCTTTCATGTGTTCCCTGGGTTATCAGCACCTGATCTTCCCGGAGCAAGAGTATGAGGTCGGCATACCCTCGGCCCCGCTGTCGCTGTACCTGGAAGAGAGCCCGGTCAGGTCTTCTCAAGACCACCTGCAGGTATCGATGAGAAGTGGACCACCACCTCCCCAGTATCGTCTCGGGCAGAGTGTGTGGCTGTCCACTCCAGCAAACTTTCCCCCCATTTTATTGGCCCTTTCCCCATCTCCAAGATTATTAGCCCCTCTGCTGTCCGTATTCTGTTGCCCCCGTACCCTCCATATGCACTCTACTTTCATGTGTCTAGGATTAAACCTATGTCTCACCACCCTTTGTCTCCTGTCTCTAGGCCCACCCCTATTCCCTGTCTCATCGACGGCCAACCAGCATACATGGTGAGGCACCTCCTGAAGTTTCGACCGCGGGGCAGGGGATTCCAGTACCTGATTGACTGGGAGGGTTATGGCCCGGGGGAGAGGTGCTGGGTCCCCGTTAGGGACATCCTGGACCCAGGCCTCATCGCTGAGTTCCAACGCCGGCACTCCGGTCAACTAGGTATGCGTCCAGGTAGGACGCCAGGTGGCGCCCCTAGAGAGCGGGGGTACTGTCACACCCTGATCTGTTTCACCTGCCTTTGTGCTTGTCTCCACCCCCCTCCAGGTGTCGCCGTTCTTCCTCATTATCCCCAGTGTATTTACACCTGTGTTCTCTGTTTGTCTGTTGCCAGTTCGTTTTGTTTCGTCAAGCCTACCAGCATTTTTTCCTGTGCTCCGTTCTTCCTGCCCTGACACCGAGCCTGCCAGTCATTCTGTATCTTTCGGACTCTGCTCTGGACTACTGACCTCTGCCTGCCCTGACCCTGAGCCTGGCTGCCGTTCTGTATCTTTTGGACTTTGCTCTGGACTACTGACCTCTGCCTGCCCTTCCCCTGTTGTTTGCCCCCGCCCCCTGTATTTGTAACAAACTTTTGTCACTTCGAAACTGTCTGCATCTGTGTCTTCTCCTGAGCCTTGACAGCAACAACAACAAGAAATAGTTACATAAAGTAAATGGCTCAATAGAATATAATATTTTTTTTAGCTTAAGTATAATACAGGAATGTACAATTTATGCTCCAATATTTACGTGTTTTGGGGAAGTGGGGATTGGAAATCTAAGCAAGGGTTGCCTTCCAGAGAGACATCAGCAATTGCAACGTTCTTTGGTTCACGGAAACATGGCTCACCCAGGACACGTTATCAGAGTCGATACAGCCACCCGGTTTCTTCACGCATCGCGCCGACAGAAACAAACATCTATCTGGTAAGAGAAGGGCGGGGGGGTATGCCTTACGAGACGTGGTGTGATCATAACAACATCCTGGATCATTGTTATTCTAACTTCTGCGACGCATACAAAGCCATTTTTCACCCTCCTTTCGGCAAATCTGACCATGACTCCATTTTGTTGCTCCCAGCCTATAGACAGAAACTAAAACAGGAAATGCCCGTGCTCAGGTCTGTTCCACGCTGGTCCGACCAATCTGATTCCACGCTTCAAGATTGCTTTGAGCACGTGGACTGGGATATGTTCCGGATAGCATCTGACAACAACCTTGATGTGTATGCTGATTCGGTGAGTGAGTTTATTAGCAAGTGCATCGGTGATGTTGTACCCATAGCAACTATTAAAACCTTCCCCAACCAGAAACCGTGGATTGATGGCAGCATTCGCGCAAAACTGAAAGTGCGAACCACTGCTTTTAATCAGGGCAAAGCGACCGGAAACATGACTGAATACAAACAGTGAAGCTATTCCCTCCACAAGGCAATCAAACAAGTTAAGCGTTAGTATAGAGACAAAGTAGAGTCATAATTCAACGGTTCAGACACGAGAGGTATGTGGCAGGGTCTACAGTCAATCACAGACTACAAAAAGAAAACCAGCCCTGTCGCGGACACCGATGTCTTGCTCCCAGACAAACTAAACAACTTCTTTGCTCGCTTTGAGTACAGTGCCACCGACACGGCCCGCTACCAAAACATGCGGGCTCTCCTCCCTCTCCTTCACCGCAGCCAACGTGAGTAAAACATTTAAATGTGTTAACCCTCACAAGGCTGCCGGCCCAGATGGCATCCCTGGCCGCGTCCTCAGAGCATGTGCATGTGTGTTTACGTGCATATTTAGTCAATCCCTATCCCAGTCTGCTGTTCCCACATGCTTCAAGAGGGCCACCATTGTTCCTGTTCCAAAGAAAGCTAAGGTAACTGAGATGAATGACTATCGCCCCGTAGCACTCACTTCCGTCATCATGAAGTGCTTTGAGAGACTAGTCAAGGATCATATCACCTCCATCCTACCAGACACCCTAGAACCACTTCAATTTGCTTACCGTCCCAATAGGTCCACAGACGACGCAATCACACTGCACACTGCCCTAACCCATCTGGACAAGAGGAATACCTATGTAAGAATGCTTTTCATAGATTACATCTCAGCATTTAACACCATAGTACCCTCCAAACTCATCATTAATCTCGAGACCCTAGGTCTCGACCAAGCCCTGTGCAACTGGGTCCTGGACATCCTGACGGGCCGGCCCCAGGTGGTGAGGGTAGGAAACAACATCTCCACCCCGCTGATCCTCAACACTGGGGCCCCACAAGGGTGCGTTCTCAGCCCTCACCTATACTCCCTGTTCACCCATGACTGTGTGGCCAAGCACATCTCCAACTCAATCATCAAGTTTGCAGATGACACAACAGAGGTAGGCTTGATTACCAACAATGACGAGACGGCCTACAGGGAGGAGGTGAGGGCCCTCGGAGTGTGGTATCAAGAAAATAACCTCTCACTCAACGTCAACAAAACAAAGGAGATGATCGTGGACTTCAGGAAGCAGCAGAGGGAGCACCCCCCTATCCACATCGAGGGGTCAGTAGTGGAGAAGGTGGAAAGTTTTAAGTTCCTCGGCGTACACATCATGGACAAACTGAAATGGTCCACCCACACAGACAGCGTGGTGAAGAAGGTGCAACAGCGCCTCTTCAACCTCAGGAGGCTGAAGAAATTCGGCTTGTCACCAAAAACACTCACAAACTTCTACAGATGCACAATCAAGAGCATCCTGTCGGGCTGTGTCACCGCCTGGTACGGCAACTGCTCCGCCCATAACTGTAAGGCTCTCCAGAGGGTAGTGAGGTCTGCACAACGCATCACCGGGGTAAACAACCTGCCCTCCAGGACACCTACACCACCCGATGTCACAGGAAGGCCAAAAAGATCATCAAGGACAACAACCACCCGAGCCACTGCCTGTTCACCCTGCTATCATCCAGAAGGCGAGGTCAGTACAGGTGCATCAAAGCTGGGACCGAGAGACTGCTAAACAGCTTCTATCTCAAGGCCATCAGACTGTTAAATAGCCATCACTAACATTGAGTGGCTGCTGCCAACATACTGACTCAAATCTCTTGCCACTTGAAATAATTGAAAATTGGATGTAACAAATGTATCACTAGCCACTTTAAACAATGCTTTATATAATGTTTACATATCCGACATTACTTATCTCATATTTATATACTGTACTCTATACCATCTACTGCACCTTGCCTATGCCCTTTGGCCACCGACTCAAATCTCTAGCCACTTTAATAATTTAAAATTGGATGTAATAAATGTATCACTAGCCACTTTAAACGATGCCACTTTATATAATGTTTACATATCCTACATTACTCATCTCATATGTATATACTGTACTCTGTACCATCTACTGCATCTTGCCTATGCCGGTCGGCCATCACTCATCCATATATTTATATGTACATACTCGTATTCATTCCTTTACACTTGTGTGTATAAGGTAGTTGTTGTGAAATTGTTAGATTACTTGTTAGATTCTACTGCATGGTCGGAACTAGAAGCACAAGCATTTTGCTACACTCGCATTAACATCTGCTAACCATGTGTATGTGACAAATACAATTTGATTTGATTTGATTTGGGGGCAAGTGTTTAAATTGTGCAGTTTTTAGCAATCCTAATAAGAGTCTGGTAGCAGCAGTTGTGATGTGTGTGTATAGCATGCATATATGTGTGTGGATGTGTGAGCAAGTGAGTGCATGTGTGCTTAGGTGCGGAGAATCAGAACACCCCTGGGATACCCTGTGTTGAGAGTCAGTGTGCAGGAGTTGTTGTTGCCAATCCTTACAGCCTGTGGTCTGTCCATCAGGATGTCCAGGATCCAGTTACATAGGGTGGTGCCCAGATCCAGGGCTCTGAGTTTGGAGGGAACAATATTGTTGAATGCTGAACTATAGTCAATGAATAGCATTCTCTCATAGGTGTTCCTCTTGTCCAGATGTGTTACGGCCGTGGGAATAGCGATGGAAATGGCATCTTGTGTGGATCTGTTGGAGTGGTAGGCAAATTGGAGTGGGTCCAGGGTGACTAACATGCTGGCCTTGATATGAGCCATGACCAGCCTCACAAAAATGTCCAGATTGTTATTGTGGCTACAACATTATAAATACATTTCTTAATGAAGCCTGTGACTGACGATCAGGGTTGGGTAGGTTACTTTCTAAATGTAATCCGTTACCGTTACTAGTTACCTGTCCAAAATTGTAATCAGTAACGTAACTTTTGGATTACCCAAACTCAGTAATGCAATCTGATTACATTCAGTTACTTTTAGATTACTTTCCCCTTAGAGGTTTTAGAAGAAGACAAAAATGTATGTTACCAATTGATCTATTGCTGGATAAATCAACGTAAAAGTTTACATAGCTGACCATATACAGTTGAAGTCGGAAGTTTACATACACCTTAGCCAAATACATTTAAACTCAGTTTTTCACAATTCCTGACATTTAATCCTCGTAAAAATTCCCTGTCTTAGGTCAGTTAAGATCACCAATTTATTTTAAGAATGTGAAATGTCAGAATAATAGTAGAGAGAATGATTTATTTCAGCTTTTATTTCTTTCATCACATTCCTAATGGGTCAGACGTTTACATACACTCAATTAGTATTTGGTAGCATTGCCTTTAAATTGTTTAACTTCTTCAGGCTAGGGTCCTTTTTTCTCAATTTTCACCTGACTGACATGCCCAAAATATACTGCCTGTTGCTCAGGCCCTAAAGCCAGGATATGCATATAATTGATACCATTGGAAAGAAAACACTCTGACATTTGTAGAAATGTTAAAATAATGTAGGAGACCAACTGGAATATTTTCTTTTGAGAGCCCATGCTCTTACAATGGCAAGTATAGGAAAATAATTAAATCTAGCTCCCAGTATGCAATTCCTATGGCTTCCACAGGGTGTCAGCACTCTATGTTTAAGGTTTCAGGCTTATTCCTTCCAAAACGAGTAAGAAATATTAGTTTTAGTACTGGGACACACTATTGGAAATTCGTGTTTGGGTGTGCGAGGAAGAGAAGACGCACCTGCTAATATCGGTCTCCTATTGAACATACTTCTTTCCGTATGAAATATTATCGGTTGATTACATTTTAGGGTAACTGAGGAGTCAATAGAAGCGTATTTTGACTTGTTTTAACAAATTTAGCCGTAGATTTTTGGATTCCTTTCTCTGCATGTTGAACGAGTGAATTATTCAAATCAATGGTGCCAACTAAACAGACTTTTTGGGATATAAAAAATGATTTTATCTAACAAAACGACACTACATGTTATAGCTGGGACCCTTTGGATGACAAATCAGAGGAAGATTTTCAAAACGTAAGTGAATATTTAATCGCTATTTGGGAATTTATGAAACTCGTGCCGTTGGAAAAATATTTTGATGTGGGGCGCCGTCCTCAAACAATTGCATGGCAAGCTTTCGCTACTGTAATTCTGACAGTGCAGTTAGATTAACAAGAGTTTAAGCTTTCAACTGATATTAAACTGATTATTAGATTAACAAGAGTTTAAGCTTTCAGCTTTCAACTGATATAAGACACTTGTATTTAATATCCATAATGTTTATGATTATTTATTTCAATTGCGCACCCTCCAGTTTCGCCGGAAGTTGTCCCGCTAGCGGGACGCCTAGCCCCTTAATTTGGGTCAAACATTTTGGGTAGCCTTCCACAAGCTTCCCACAATAAGTTGGGTGAATTTTGGCCCATTCCTCCTGACAGAGCTGGTGCAACTGAGTCAGGGTTTGGAGGCCTCCTTGCTCTCACATATTTTTTCAGTTCTGCCCACACATTTTCTATTGAGATGTTGCTTCAATATATCTACATAATTTTCCTTCCTCATTATGCCATCTATTTTTTGAAGTGCACCAGTCCCTCCTGCAGCAAAGCACCCCCATAACATGATGCTGCCACCCCCGTGTTTCACAGTTTGGATGGTGTTCTTCTGCTTGCAAGCCTCACCCTTTTTTTCCTGCAAACATAACGATGGTCATTATGGCCAAACAGTTCTATTTTTGTTTCATCAGACCAGAGGACATTTCTCCAAAAAGTACGATCTTTGTCCCCATGTGCAGTTGCAACCCGTAGTCTAGCTTTTTTATGGCGGTTTTAGGGCAGTGGCTTCTTCCTTGTTGAGCAGCCTTTCAGGTTATGTCAATATAGAACTCGTTTTACCGTGGATATAGATACTTTTGTACCTGTTTCCTCCAGCATCTTCACAAGGTCCTTTGCTGTTGTTCTGGGATTGATTTGCACTTTTCGCACCAAAGTACATTCATCTCTAGAAGACAGAATGCGTCTCTTTCCTGAGCGGTATGACGGCTGCGTGGTCCCATGGTGTTTATACTTGCATACTATTGTTTGTACAGATGAACGTGGTACCTTCAGGCGTTTGGAAATTTCTCCCAAGGATGAACCAGACTTGTGGAGGTCTACAATTTTTTTCAATTTCCTTTGATTTTCCCATGATGTCAAGCAGAGGCACTGAGTTTGAAGGTAGGCCTTGAAATACATCCACAGGTACACATCCAATTGACTCAAATGATGTCAATTAACCTATCAGAAGCTTCTAAAGCCATGACATCATTTTCTGGAATTTTCCAAGCTGTTTAAATGCACAGTCAACTTAGTGTATGTAAACTTCTGGAATTGTGATACAGTGAATTATTATAAGTGAAATAATCTGTTTGTAAACAATTGTTTGAAAAATTACTTGTGTCATGCAAGTGTCTTCACTGACATTGTCAACCTCTCCCTATCTGAGTCTTTAACCTCTTACGGAGCAGTGGGGCACTAGCCCCACTCCCGACACTACCCGGTGAAATGTAAAGCGCCAAATTCAAAATCCAAAAGTTGAATGATAAAAAATTAATCAATATACAATTGTTTCATAGCCATCAAAAGCTCTGACTCTTGGCAATATCACAGCATTGTCAGATTTCAAAAAGGCTTTACGGCGAAAGCACAACATTTGAATGTTTGAGGGTAGCACCTCTAAAATTTATGCATTAGCATAAATACATAACCCAACCAATTGTTTTCTTCGTGACTATGGTCCCAGCTGCCTTGAGATCATTGACAAAATCCTCCCGTGTAGTTCTGGGCTGATTCCTCACCGTTCTCATGATCATTGCAACTCCACGAGGTGAGATCTTGCATGGAGCCCCAGGCCGAGGGAGATTGACAGTTCTTTTGTGTTTCTTCCATTTGCGAATAATCGCACCAACTGTTGTCACCTTCTCACCAAGCTGCTTGGCGATGGTCTTGTAGCCCATTCCAGTCTTGTGTAGGTCTACAATTTTGTCATCCTTGGAGAGCTCTTTGGTCTTGGCCATGGTGGAGAGTTTGGAATCTGATTGATTGCTTCTGTGGACAGGTGTCTTTTATACAGGTAACAAGCTGAGATTAGGAGCACTCCCTTTAAGAGTGTTTTCCTAATCTCAGCTCGTTCCCTGTATAAAAGACACCTGGGAGCCAGAAATCTTTCTGATTGAGAGGGGGTCAAATACTAATTTCCCTCATTAAAATGCAATTCCATTTATAACATTTTTCACATGCGTTTTTCTGGATTTGTTTGTTGTTATTCTGTCTCTCCCTGTTCAAATAAACCTACCATTGAAAATATAGATTGATAATTTCTTTGTCAGTGGGCAAATGTACAAAATCAGCAGGGGATCAAATATTTTTTCCCTCACTGTATATTTACTATAATGTTTTAACCGGATTGTAGCCTGAACGATAAGAAAGGAAAAAACAGTGGAGCGCTCACTCGGTTGCGCGCTTGCAAAAGCTTGACATCTGAGCTCCCTGGACCATATTCTCTCCCTATCCGTTCTGGTCAGGGCTAACGTTTCCTGGTTTTGTATAGAGACTGTTGACATCTAGTGGAAGCCATAGGTACTGAAATCTCGGAGCTGCTTGCCTTTGAAATAAATAGGGAGACTGTCAAACAGAGCAGGACACAAAAAACTGTAATTCCGGATGGATTTTTCTCGGGTTTTTGCCTGATATATCTGTTCTGTTACACTCATAGACATTATGTTAACACTTTTAGAAACTTCAGAGTGTTTCCTGTCCAATAGTACTAATTATGTGCATATCCTATTTTCTGGGCCTGAGTGGGAGGCATTTTACTTTGTGCACGCCAGACTCTCCAAAACCGTCACCTCGGGAGCCGCGCCCTAAGAAGTTAATATCAACATGTTTCAAGCAGACCACCATAGACCCTGTGCCCAAGAACACTATGGTAACCTGCCTAAATGACTACCGCCCCGTAGAACTCACGTCGGTAGCCATGAAGTGCTACCGGTCATGACACACATCAACACCATCATCCCGGAATCCCTAGACCCACTCCAATTCGCATAACGCCCCAACAGATCCACAGATGACTTAATCTCAATCGCTCTCCACACTGCCCTTTCCACCTGGATGAAAGGAACACTTATGTAAGAATGCTGTTCATTGACTACAGCTCAGTGTTCAACACCATATCCCCCACAAAGCTCATCACTAAGCTAAGGACCCTGGGATTAAACCCCCCATAACTGGATCCTGGACTTCCTGACGGGCGCCCCCAGGTTTTAAGGTTATGCAACAACACATCTGCCACGCTGATCCTCAACACTGGGGCCCCTCAGAGGTGCATGCTTAGTCCCCTCCTGTACTCCCCATTCACCCAAGCACGACTCCAACACCATCATTAAGATTGCTGAAGACACAATAGTGGTAGGCCTTATCACCAACAACGATGAGATAGCCTGTAGGGAGGAGGTCAGTGTGGCGCCAGGACAACAACCTCTACCTCAATGTGAGCAAGACACAGGAGCTGATCATGGACTACAGGAAAAGGAGGGCCGAACAGGCCCCCATTAATAGGGATCAGCAGCAATGGTGTCGGTTTTGGAGAGTCTGGCATGCCCAAAGTAAAATGCCTGTCACTCAGGCCCAGAAACTAGGATTAATACTATTGGATAGGGAACACTCTGAAGTTTCTAAAACTGTTAAAAGAATGTATGTAAGTATAACAGAACTGATATAGCAGGCAAAAACCTGAGGAATTTCTGTCCAGAATTTGTTTGGGGTGACATTTCCTCAGTTTGATAGGCTTCCTATTGAAATCCCAGTATAATAGCTCCCAGATTGCAGTACCTATGGCTTCCACTAGATGTCAACAGTCTTTAGACAGTGTTTCATGGCTTTATCATGGAAGACAACCGAACAGAAGAAGAATTGGTGAAAGAACCACGGATGTCAATAACTTTTCCTGGGCGCGAGACCGTGAGCGCGCTCCTCTTTATTTTCCTTTTATATAGTTTAGGATATCATCCGTGTAAAATATAATCATTAATATTCATAAAAGTATACCTAAGGATACATCATAAATGATGTTTGATTTGTTTGGGCAAAGTTGATAGGTATAATTTGAACGCTTTCTCTTCACTGTACAACGTGCGACTCGACGGTGGATTTTCTGAACATAACGAGCCAAGCAAACGGAGATGTATGGATATCATAAATGACTTTTTCTAACAAAAGAACCATGTATTGTCTTGTTTGAAGATCTTCAAAAGGTAAGTGATTTATTTTAGCTCTTATATGTGTTTTGTGTGACCCGCGCTGGTTATAGATTTATGCTAATGCATAAAATGAGAAGTGTTATCCTCAAACAATCAAATGTTGTGCTTTCGCCAAAACGCCTTTTTGAAATCTGACCGCTGTGATATTGCAACACTTGTATATTGATGAATGCTTAATAATTCAACTTTTGGATTTTGAATTTGGCGCCTTACATTTCACCGGGTAGTGTCGGGAATGGGGCGCTAGTGCCCCAGATCTCCTTAATGATGCTTAAGAGGTTAACATCGACGGGACTGTAGTGGAGCAGGTCGAGAGTTTCAAGTTCCTTGGTGTCCGCATCACCAACAAACTTTCATGGTCCAAAAAACACAAAGACAGCTGTGAAGATGGCACAACAACACCTTTTCCCCCTCAGGAGACTGAAAGATCTTGTAAGGGTATCCTGATCTTCAAAAAGTTATACAGCTGCACCATTGAGAGAATCCTTACCGGTTGCATCTCCGCCTGGTAAGGCAACTGCTCGGTATCTGACCGTAAGGCGCTATAGAGGGTAGTGCGTATGGCGCAGTACATCACTGGGGCCAAGCTTCCTGCCATCCAGGAGCTATATACTAGGAGGTGTCAGAGGAAGGCCCAAACAAAAAAGATTCCAGTCACCCAAGTCATAGACTGCTTTCTCTGCTATCGCAAGTGGTACCAGCTTCTACCCCCAAGCCATAAGACTGCTGACCAGTTAATAAAATGGCTACCCAGACTATTTACATTCACCGACCCCTTTGTTTTTACGCTGCTGTTACTCGCTGTTTATTATCGGTGCAAAGTCACTTTACCTGTACCTACATGTACAAATTACCTCAACTAACCTGTACCCCTGCACATTGACTCAGTACCAGTACCCCTGTATATAGCCTCGTTATTCTATTTTATTGTGTTACTTCTTATTACATTTTTTACTTTAGTTCATTATTAAATATTTTCTTAACTCTATTTCTTGAACTGCATTGTTCATTTGGGCATTTAAGTACCGTAAAATGGATTACTGTAAAATGGATTAAAGTATATGTACTGTAAAATAACTTACAGTAATTTACTGGCCTATTGCTGACAGTAAGTTACTGTCAATTTTACAGGAAATGTTTTACAGTGCACCCTTACCTCCTGTCCCCACTCCACCCTTCTGCTTTTAGGCCCCTGTGTTTAATTCATGAACTTCCTATTGCTCCTGTCAACTCACATCGTGTCCACAGGATGGTAGACTGTAAATAATTGAGATTCCCCAAAGACAAGTTCAATGCTGGCTTTCCCAGTTCTGCGCCACACTCCTGTGGAGGGGGACAGGAGCGACTCTCACTCTGCCTTACAAAAAAAACACATTACATTTCACATGTAAATTATTATTATTATTTACAAAATGTATCCACGTAAAATGTTCATGAGTCAGATGTGGTTTTCGGACATGTGTGGAGTTTCACATGTTTTCACATGTAAATTTTTCACTACTTAGACGTGGTTTCCAAACATTTCACGTGATATAATAAATTCCCGATGAGCTTTTGTAACTGGCAGGATTAGAACCCGGTCTCCCATGGGAGAAGCCAACTATAATGTAGAATTATAGTGAAGACATCAAAACTATGAAATAATACATGCAGTACCAATCAAAAGTTTGGACACACCTACTCATTCAAGGGTTTTGTAACCAAAAAAGTGTTAAACAAATAAAAAATATTTTATATTTTGTATTCTTCAAAGAAGCCACCCTTTGCTTTGATGACAGCTTTGCACTCTTGGCATTCTCAACCAGCTTCATGAGGAATGCCTTCCAAACAGTCTTGAAGGAGTTCCCATCACCCTGCGGTCCAACTCATCCCAAACCATCTCAATTTGGTTGAAATCGGGTGATTGTGAAGGCCAGGTCATCTGATGCAGCACTCCGTAACTCTCCTTCTTGGTCAAATAGTATCGCTGCAGAATGCTATAGTAGTCATGCTGGTTAAGTGTGCCTTGAATTCTAAATACATCACAAACTTGGCCCAAGCAAATCTCTTCTTATAGTTGTCCTTTAGTAGTGGTTTCTTTGCAGCAATTCGACCATGAAGGCCTGATTCACGCAGTCTCCTCTAAACAGTTGATTTCTGGGGCTGCTAACTAATGAACTTATCCTCTGCAGCAGAGGTAACTCTGGGTCTTCCTTTCCTGTGGCGGTCCTCATGAGAGCAAGTTTCATCATAACGCTTGATGGTTTTTGCGACTGCTCTTGAAGAAACTGTCAAAGTTCTTGAGATTTTCCGGATTGACTGACCTTCATGTCTTAAAGCTCATTTGAGCTGTTGTTACCATAAAATGGACTTGGTCTTTTACCAAATAAGGCTATCTTCTGTATACCACCCCTACCTAGTCACAACACAAATGATTGGCTTTAGAAGGAAAGAAATTCCACAAATTAACACCTGTTAAGGAACACCTGTTAATTGAAATGCATTCCAGGTGACTACCTCATGATAAACATCACATTTCTGTTGTTAGCTGTATAGATTATGTATTTTGGATGTTTTCAGTGTATTTGGAATGTGACAAACATTTCAAAAAATATACTGATTAAATCTGACAGTGCTAATTTTTACATGTCAAAAGTGTCACATCTGCTCCAGCTACGCCCTCTGCTGGTCATCCGGTGTCTCACTGACCTGCAGTTCCTCCCCTGTACTCTCGCTCTCTCTAGCCCTCTCTGTTTAATTGTGTGGTTGGAGACAGGTGTGCTGGAGTCCCTACCAGCTGCAACTCATCCAGTAATCAAGACCTCTACAAATACCATTCCTGCCAACTCCACTCTGCCAGGTCGTTATCTCTGCTCAGTCAGTTATAATTCTAGCCTTTAGTCTTTTCTCAAGATCCTGTTGCCTTGCTGTGCTTGTTTTCCTGCCTTACACCATTTTTGTTCTCTCCTTGCAGTACCGCTCTGTCTCTGGCTCCTGTCTCCTGTTCCACATCTCACCACCAACTACCTTTCTCTGGATTTCACTCCCCACCATACCTTGAACTCCACTCAAAACCTGTTTCCCTGTTCTACTTAGCCAACTCCAACCTCACTCTACACTCCTGGTTTTTGCAACTCACCTGAGCTACCCCAGTTCTGCATTCCATATTTCTCTGTTAAATAAACATGTTGGTCCATTCATCCCAGATTCCTCTCCCCCCTTCATTCCACTTAACAGTACGATCTGGCCAAGAGATTAACCCAGCACTCTACTACTCTTCACCAAATTCTTGTTGGTCAAGGCACCCTTCTTGAGCAACATGATCAAGCCGTGAAAAGGTATCGCAGAGCTTGTCTGATCTACAGCTCTGAACCTCCGCCCGGAATTCACAAGCTGTCTCCAGTTTCTCTTCTCCACCCCGGGAACCTTTTGTTCCAACTCCTGAGCGCTATGATGGCAATCTTGGTGTTTGCAGAGCCTTTCTAGTACAATGTTCACTAGTATTTGAGCAACAGCCCTACTCTTATGCTAGTGAACGAGCCAAGATTTATTTTTTGATTGGCTGCCTTCAGGGAGCAGCACTCTCCTGGGCCACTGAGGTTTGGGAGAGACAGTCTTCTATCTGCTTCTCCTACAGTGGCTTCATAGATGAGATGAAGGTCTTCGACCACCCGGTCTGTGGAAAGGATGCTGCCAAACGACTTCTGTCCCTTTGTCAAGGCTCTCAGAGTGTGGCTGAGATGGCATGTGAGTTCCACACCCTCGCCGCAGAGAGCGGCTGGAATGATGACGCTCTTCAGGGAGCATTCCGGAACGCACTCACGGAGACCCTCAAGGACGAGTTGGTGTCCAGAGAGGAGCTGGATGGACTGGACAAACTCATTTCTCTCACTATCCTCATTGACAACCGTCTACGTGAGCGTCGGAGAGAGAGGGGAGGTAGGGTTGCATGCCCCATAACGTCTGCTTCTGTGCCTTGCTCAATTTCTTCGACTGATCACATCACCAGACAGGTTCTAATCCTGAAACCGCAGCTCGGCCGGACCCGTCTATCTCCAGAGGAGAGGTCATCTGGTCTCCACTTATTCCCTGTGTCCAGCAAAAGAAAGGGCTCAGCAGTAGTAGGGGATATACTGTTGAGCCAAATCGCCTGCCCATCATCTCCCAGACCCCTGCTTGAGGCAAACCTTTTGTGGCAGAGCCAGGCTTTTCCTCTGCCCGCTCTCGTCGATTCAGGCACCGACTAAAGTTTTCTGGACCGTGGGGTTGTTAATCAGTTTGGCCTGGACACTGTGTTGCTTGATTCACCTCTGGATGCCACCGCTCTCAATGGAAAGCTACTCTTCCGTGTTTTGGAGAAAACTGTTCATGTTATCCTGCATCTCTGGTAATCACCAGGAAAAGATCCGTTTCCACATAATCAACTGTTCTCAGTCACCTCTGGTTCTGGGCCATCCATGGTTAACTTCTTTGGGAGCAGCGCACGAGGTGACGGTTTTGGAGAGCCTGGCGTGCCCAAAGTAAAATGCCTCCCATTCAGCCCCAGAAAATAGGATATGCACATATTTAGTACCATTGGATAGGAAACACTCCGAAGTTTCTAATAGTGTTAACATCTTGTCTGTGAGTATAACAGAACGGATATGGCAGGCGAAAACCCGAGGAATTTCTGTCCTGGAAAAAGTGGTTTTGACACATTGCCTCATTTGGAACCCCTCCCTTATGAAAATGCCCATATAAGGGCATATGAATGCAGTCCCTATTGCTTCCTCTTGATGTCAACAGTCTCGAGAAAGTCTTTTGATTCTTCTTAGCTGCTTTTAGATTGTAGAAGAAGACGAATAAGGAAGTGGCCACACAGATGTCAATAGAAGAAAATGCGCATTCACGGCTGGCGCGCTCTGTGGTTTTTTCCTTTCTTATCGCCCAGTTTATATTCCGGTTGAAATATTATACTATTTATACATAAAAGTGTTCCTAAGGATACATTTACAATTATGTTTGATTGTTCTTGGACAAATTTATAGGTATAAGTTGAACGAGTTCTCTTCACGTTTCAATGGAGAAGTCGACGCTGTATTTTCTCATTATAACGCGCCAACCAAACAGAGATTTATGGATATAATACATTACTTTTTCTAACAAAAGAACCATGGATTGTCTTTGTTGGACACTTGGGAAGCCCTCAGCAGAAGTTCTTCAAAAGGTAATTGATTTGTTTTTCGCTGTGAAATGTGTTATGTGTGAACCGTGAAGGCTTATGAATTTATGGTAATGGGAAAAATATGTGGGGTGCTATCCTCAAACAATCAAATGTGGTGCTTTCGCCGTAAAGCCTTTTTGAAATCTGACAACGCTGTGATATTGCCAAGAAGCAGAGCTTTTGATGACTATGCAACACTTGTATATTGACGCATGTTTAATAATTCAACTTTTGGATTTTGAATTTGGCGCCTTGCATTTCACCTGGTAGTGTCGGGAGTGGGGCTAGCGCCCCACTGCTCCCTAAGAAGTTAAAGCTACACAACCCACAGATTGACTGGTCTACCGGGAGGGTTACTACTTGGAGTACATTTTGTCATTCTAATTGTCTACATTCTGCCCTCCCTCCTGCTTTGTCTGCACCCCAGTCCATTCCAGAACCCCCAGACCTGTCTACTGTTCCTCCAGAATATCATAATCTAGCTCCTGTATTCAGTAAGCACCACACCCCATCTCTGCCGCCTCATCGGCCATACGACTATAACCTCTCTCGCCCCAAGCAAGAAGCCATGGAAGAATACATCCAGGACTCCCTGGCTGTCGGACATGTCACGCCTTCTTCCTCTCCGGTGGGAGCTGGATTTTTCTTTGTCAAGAAGAAGGACGGGTCACTGAGGCCGTGCATATACTTCCGTGGGTTGAATAGTATTACTGTCAGGAACAAGTATCCCTTGCCACTTATCAGTTCTGCTTTTGCCCCCCTCCATGGTGCTAATGTATTTACTAAGCTGGACCTCCGGAATGCCTACCACCTTGTTTGCATCAGAGAGGGGGACAAGTGGAAAATGGCATTCAACACAACACTTGGACATTTCGAGTACCTCGTTATGCCTTTTGGCCTCACTAATGCCCCTGCTGTCTTTTAGAGCCTGGTTAATGATGTCCTGAGGGATGTCATTGGGCGTTTTTGTTTTTGTCTATGTGGATGACATCCTTATTTTTTCGAAAGACCTTGAGGCTTACAAACAACACGTCCACCAAGTTCTCCAAAGGCTGTTGGAGAATAAGCTATTTGTCAAGGCTGAGAAATGTGGGTTTCATGTTTCCTCTGTGTCCTTCTTGGGTTACATTTTTGCTCAAGGACAGCTACGAATGGACCCTGCCAAGGTTAGGGCAGTCACTGAGTGGCCAGTGCCCGCTAATCTGAAGCCGTTACAGCGTTTACTGGGGTTTGACAATTTCTATAGATGATTCATCCGTGACTACAGTCGTTTTGCAGCTCCTCTCACCACTCTCACCTCCACCTCCATTCCATTCCGCTGGTCCCTTGAGGCAGAGGTAGCGTTCCGGGAACTCAAGCATCGCTTCACTTCTGCTCCTATCCTTACCCAGCCAGACCCAGAACTCCAGTTCGTCCTCGAGGTGGACGCTTCCGACACTGGGGTAGGTGCAGTCCTGTCTCAACATTCTCCCTCGGATCAGAAGCTCCATCCTTGTGCCTTCTTGTTCCGCAAGCTTTCACCTGCAGAGAGGAATTTTGATGTAGGCAACCGGGAACTCTTGGCTCTTGAGGAGTGGCATCACTGGTTAGAGGGTTCGGTCATTCCCTTCATTGTGTGGACGAATCACAAAAATCTAGCCTACATCCAGACCGCCAAACGTCTGAACTCTCGGCAGGCCAGGTGGATATTTTCTTTTTTAAGATTCAACTTCACACTCACTTATCATCCCGGATCTAAGAATACCAAGCCTGACGTCCTCTCTCATCAGTTCACCACAGACAACACAAGTTCCAAGCCTGAAACCATTATGCCATCCTCCTGTATCGTTGCTGCTGTCTCCTGGGAGATTGAGTCCCGTGCTCGTCAGGCTCAGCTGAACCAGCCTGATCCTAGAAACGGTCCTAGTAAAGCTCTGTTTGTGCCAGATTCAGTTCGTTCTGATGTTCTTCAATGGGCCCATTCTACTCACCTCACCTGTCACCCTGGCATGAACCTGACAGTCGCCTTCCTGCGTTAGTGATTTTGGTGGTCCACCATGGAGAGCGACGCTCTGGAATTCATCTCAGCCTGCTCGGTCTGTGCCCGAAATAAAACCACCAAACCTTAATCTGGTCTGCTTCGTCCTCTTCCCATACCCAGTCGCCCCTGTCACTCATAGCTTTGGACTTCGTCATTGGGCTTCCCCCATCGAATGGTAACTCGGTCATCCTCACTATTATTGACCGATTTAAAAAAAATAAAAAAATAATTCCAAGGCGTCTCACTTCATTCCCCTCTCCAAGCTCCCTTCCTCCAGGGAGACTGCAGACTTGCTGGTATCCCATGTTTTGCGGCTGCATGGCATCCCTAATGACATTGTTTCTGACAGAGGACCCCAGTTTACTTCCCAGGTATGGAGAGCCTTCTGCACAGCTTTGGGTATTAAGGTCAGCCTTTCATCTGGATATCACCCCAGACCAACGGTCAGACAGAGCGGGCCAGCCAGGAGTTGGAAACTGCAATTCGCTGTGTGACTTCAGCTAACCCTCCCTCATGGAGTGCCCAGCTACCCTGGGTGGAATATGCCCACAACACCCTCATCAACGCCTCATCAGGTATGTCTCCATTTGAGTGCGCTCTTGGTTATCAACCTCCCTTGTTCCCTGCCCAAGAGGTTGAAGTAGCGGTGCCCTCAGTTCAGGACCACATACTCCGTTGTCGTTGCACCTGGAGGAGGACCCGGGCTGCCCTTCTTCGTGCCTCCGCCAGGACCCAATCCAAAGCTAACCGTCGCCGTGCTCCAGCTCCAGTCTACACTCCAGGCCAAAGGGTATGGCTTTCTTCTAAGGACTTGCCTCTGAAGGTGGCCTCCAAAAAACTAGCTCCCCAGTTCATTGGGCCCCTTTGAAATTGATCATGTCATAAACCCCTCTGCTGTTCATCTGAAACTCCCAGACACTCTCAAGATTCACCCCACCTTTCATGTATCCTTAATCAAACCAGTCTGCTCTAGTCCCCTATCCCCTCCTGCAGCTGCTCCTCCACCCCCTCGGCTAATCGACGACCATCCTGCCTATACTGTTCGGCGGCTTTTGGATGTGCGCCGTCGGGGCCGCGGTTGGCAGTATCTGGTAGACAGGGAAGGATACGGGCCTGAGGAGCGCTACTCGGTGCCCCGTCTTCACATTCTGGATCCCTCCCTCTTACAGGATTTTTACACCTCACACCCAGACAATCCGGGTCGTGCGCCAGGTGGCGTCTGTAGAGAGGGGGGTACTGTCACATCTGCTTTTGCTACGCCCTCTGCTGGTCATCCGGTGTCTCACTGACCTGCAGTTCTTCCCCTGTACTCTCTCTCTATCCCTCTCTGTTTAATTGTGTGGTTGGAGACAGGTGTGCTGGAGTCAGAGCAATTCCCTACCAGCTGCAACTCGTCCAGTAATCAAGACCTCTACAAATACCATTCCTGCCAACTCCACTCTGCCAGGTCGTAATCTCTGCTCAGTTAGTTATAATTCTAGCCTCGTTTCTCAAGATCCTGTTGCTCTGCTGTGCTTGTTTTCCTGCCTTACAACATTTTTGTTCTCTCCTTGCAGTACCGCTCTGTCTCTGGCTCCTGTCTCCTGTTCCACATCTCACCACCACCTACCTTGCTCTGGATTTCACTCCCTACCATACCTTGGACTCCACTCAGGACCTGTTTCCCTGTTCTACTCAGCCAACTCCAAGCTCACTCTACACTCCTGGTTTTTGCAACTCATCTGAGCTACCCCGGTTCTGCACTCCACATTTCTCGGTTAATTTTTTCCCGGCTTCCTCTCTGAGTTCGCTCTTGGGTTCCCCCCCTTCGCTCCACGTAACAAAAAGGATAAATAAGGAGACACAGAGCGCTAACTTCTCTGGTCTTTTCTCTGGGCTAGTTCCAATGGTCACTGACCAACGTAGGAAGAAGAGAGGCGTGCGCCTGCTGCAGTAACACTTTGAATGGATGGCTCAGAAATAAGAAATAATGTCATTATTTTTAACACACCTGAATTATTGTACTCAGGTAGGCTAAGTTACCTTTTTACAGATTGTTTCAACATATGTTACTGTAATGCCAATGTTATTGCAACATGTTAACACCACCTTTTCACGTGAGGAGAATAACACTATTTCACCACATGTGAACTTGCAATTATATATGTGAAAGTTAGATTTTCACATGCTAATTTTTCTTACGTGTGAAGCTGCAAATTAGATTATGGCATATGATTGTTTTTCACTTGGGAACTTGCAATTCCATATGTGAAAGTACATTTTTAAATGTGGAGTTTTCTTACATATGATACTGAAAATGTTATTTTTACATGTGATACATTTTTTTACATGTGAAAATGCAATTTAGATTTTCACATGTGAGGTGAAAACATGTTTTTCTTCTCGTGTGAAAAGGTGGTGTAAACATGTGAACTCTAAATGTAATACTTGTGAAAATATGGTTTGACTTGAAATTTAAGCTCAACATGTGAAACAGCTATTTTTTTATGTGAAAATGGGATTTCGCAAGTGAAACTGCAAATTTGACATTTTTTTGTAAGGGCTCTCTGTGTCTTTGTCTCTCTCTCTCTCCCTCTGCATTTCTGACACACGAGGTGGTCATACAAACTTTAGCATTTGGGAAAAGAATAACAGACACGTGTTGTGAGCACACAGTCATGAATGCATTCATTCACACACTACACACAGACACAGACAGTCATGGGTGTCACATTCTTTATCTCTGTCACGTGTATAATTAACACACATTAACACAACCATTGGAAAATGCAAAGCAGCTGAAATGAATATAACATGTACAAAAATACTATCTCTCGCATACATTAGAAACATGAATGCCATGTCATGAACTAAAAAAAACAGCTTGGCTATATTGTGTCATTGTCTCATTGTCAACACACATGGCATAATGTAGAAAAATGCTTATTGAAATTCTCAATTATTGTGGGTCTATCGGTGGTGACAGCGTTTCCTATCCTCAGTGCAGTGGGCAGCTGGGAGGAGGTGCTCTTATTCTCCATAGACTTTACAGTGTCCCAGAACTTTTTTTGAGTTTGTGTTACAGGAGGCAAATTTCTGCTTGAAAAAGCTAGCCTTGGCTTTCCTAACTGCCAGTGTGTATTGGTTCCTGACTTCCCTGAAAAGTTGCATATCACGGGGGCTGTTCGATGCTAATGCAGACCGCCACAGGATGTTTTTGTGTTGGTCAAGGGCAGTCAGGTCTGGAGAGAACCAAGGGCTATATCTGTTCCTGGTTCTACATTTCTTGAATGGGGCATGCTTATTGAAGATGGTGAGGAAGGCACTTTTAAAGAACAACCAGGCATCCTCTAATGAAGGGATGAGGTCAATATCCTTCCAGGATACCCGGGCCAGGTCGATTATAAAGGCCTGCTCGCTGAACTGTTTTAGGAAACGTTTAACAGTAATGAGGGGAGATCGTTTGACCGCAAACCCATTACAGATGCAGGCAATGAGGCAGTGATCTTGGTTGAAAACAGCGGGGTGTATTTGGAGGGCAAGTTAGTTAAGATGACATCTATGAGGGTGCCCGTGTTTACAGCTTTGGGATTGTACCTAGTAGGTTCAATTATGATTTGTGCAAGCTTAGATTGTAGGATGGCCGAGGTGTTAAGCATGTCCCAGTTTAGGTCACCTAGCAGCACGAACTCTGAAGATAGATGGGGGGCAATCAGTTCACATATGGTGTCCAGAGCACAGCTGGGGGCAGAGGGTGGTATTTAGCAAGCGGCAACAGTGAGAGACTTGTTTCTAGAAAGGCGGATTTTTAAAAGGAAAAGTTCAAATTGTTTGGGTACAGACCTGGATAGTAAGACAGAACTCTGCAGTAGATAGCAACACCGCCCCCTTTGGCCGTTCTATCTTGTCTGAAAATGTTGTAGTTAGGGATGGAAATTTCAGCTTTATTGGTGGTCTTCCTAAGCCAGGATTCAGACACGGCTATCCGGGTTGGCAGAGTGTGCTAAAGCAGTGAATAAAACAAACTTAGGGAGGAGGCTTCTAATGTTAACATGCATGAAACCAAGGCTTTTACCGTTGCAGAAGTCAACAAATGAGAGTGCCTGTGGAATAGGAGTAGAGCTAGGCACTGCAGGGCCTGGATTAACCTCTATATCACCAGATGAACAGAGGAGGAGTAGGATAAGGGTACGGCTAAAGGCTATAATGACTGGTCGTCTAGGACGTCCTGAACCGAGAGTAAAAAGAACAGGTTTCAGGGGGCGATAAAATAGATTAAAGGCATAATGTACAGACAAAGGTATGGTAGGACGTAAACACAGTGGAGGTAAACCTAGGCATTGAGTGGTGATGAAAGAGATATTGTCTCTAGAAACATTTAAATCAGATGATGTCACCGCATGTGTCGGAGGTGGAACTAAAGTCTTGGTTAAGGCATATTGAGCAGGGCTAGAGGCTCTACAGTGAAAATTCTGTTATTTGTGATTGGTCTTGTCGTTACCTGTTCCGTATAACTGTAACTCCTCTCCGTACGAATCGGCTCACTAGTATTCCCAAGTCAATCATCACTCCGACCAACCCCTGTGCCGCTAAGTCTGTCGATCGGCCCCCATCGTTCGATCGTTTCCGATCGTCCGGCCGATTGTTTCTGCCTCCTTCAGACAAATATCGGAGGATGTGCGTTTCTGTCGGTAGACCAGTTGTGATGTGTTAGTGGGGTTCCGTGTGGTGAAGGGGACCAGGCCAATTGGCAAAGTAGGTAATAGTGGCCCAAGAAATTGTCCGATGGACCTGTTTAGCTAGCAGCCGATATACTCAAGACAGCTAACGTTAGCAAGCCACAGTTAGCTGATGGGCGTTCAGGTGACGTCGGGCAGATAACGTCGGTGGTCCAGTCGTGAAGGCCCGGTGGGGCTCCGCAGCGGCAGTAGAAACGTGTCCGGATAGGTGTTGTAGCCCAGGAGTGGCTGATGGGATTCTTCAGCCAGCCGGGAGATGGGCCAAGCGTAGGCTAGCTCCGGGCTAGTTGGTGCTTACTCCGGGACCGACGTTAGCCAATAGGCACTCGGATAGCAGTTAGCTAGCTGCAAGATCCAGGTGAAAATGTCCAACTTGCGGTAGGAATCCGGGGATATGGAGAGAAAATAGGTCCGGTATGCTCTGGTTTGAGTCGCGTTATACGAACGGCGAGAGCTTTTCCGAGCTAAAGGTTAGCTGATGTCCGTTAGCAATGGTAAGCTAAATACTAACGTTAGCTAGTAGCTAGCTTCTGTTAGGGAATTCCGGATTCGAGGTGGATAATACTTGGAAGAAAAAAAACAGATCCGTACCACATTGGGTGAGGCGGGTTTTGAAGTTAAGTTTTAGAAAAAAATATATGAAATGATATGCGAAGAAAATATATAAAAAGATATATACACTGGACACGACAGGACGAGGACAAAAGACGTCTGACTGCTACGCCATCTTGGATTGTGGAGGAAGTTTATGGCCTACTAGATGTACACACATGATATCCTGTTCAGACCACATAATGATTTCAATGCTGTAATGTATAGACAGGTTAGCCAATAATATATATATATATATATGGAGTGAAGGTTAACCTGTGATGTATAGACATGACGAAATCCCCTTATATAGGAAGATTGTGGGCTTATGATATACACTACCGGATGTGGGCAATCTCTGTTTGTATGTTGTCACTGTCTCTGTGTGTCTGTGTGGAGTAATGACTGTGTCTGTACTAATGAATGGGAATCCCTGTAGAGCTGATCTGAGCACTTGTCAAAAGACATACCGCACCACATGGCATGTGTGTGTGTGAAAGTTTGTAGAAATGACAGGTCGAACTTTAGTATATTACGGCGTATTTAGGCATATTTGAAATGTTGAAATTATTGCCTGAGGAGTAATTTGTTTTTCCTACCATACACTAGGGGCAACACGAGCACCTATTACCATATAGTAGACTCGCAATTGGGTCGAGGATGGGCTTAAACCGTGAACTTTGGTTCTGAGGATCGTGGGTTTAATCCCAGTGCTAGGAACTTGTTTTGTAATTTTTTGTTTTTCTCTTTTAACCCTATGCCAAACCTTAACCCTTACCTTAACCACTCATTATGAATACCTCAACTTAACCGTCGAGGTTAACCCTATCCCAAACCTTAAGTGTTTAGACACACCAATAGTGTTTGCTGCCCGGGAATACTTAGCACCTCTGAATGTAATTTGCGAGAGCGCATTGATTTTACATGTAGAATCATGTGAAAAATGTCACCAGTCAGACATCTACAGCGGGTGGTCCCTAAAACACAGCACGCTGAAAAATGTCCAGAGGGTCATGTACTGTACAACACACCTCCCTTTGTGATGCATTTATCTCCACTAAGCATAGCACACCTTTCATTTTCATTGAAGCTGTATTCCAACAACCCATGCAACCCTCCAACAGCTCAGCAATGATACCCAGATATTTTTTTATTTTTTATTATGTTTGATCTGTCTGCATTTGACTACCAATGCCTAATGGATATGCGGCTACTGGGAGCTATGCTATGGGTTGACTTGTAGATACTGTATACACTGAGTGTACAAAACATTAAGAACACCTGCTCTTACCATGACATAGACTGACCAGGTGAATCCAAGGGAAAGCTATGATCCCTTATTGATGTCACTTGTTAAATCCACTTCAATCAGTGAAGGAGACAGGTTAAATAAGGATTTTTAAGCCTTGAGACAATTGAGACATGGATGGTTTATGTGTGCCATTCAGAGGGTAAATGAGCAAGACAAAATATTGAAGTGCCTTTGAATGGGGTTTATTAGTAGGTGCAATGCGCACCGGTTTGTGTCAAGAACTGAATCGCTGCTGGGTTTTTCAAGCTCAACAGTTTCCCGTGTGTATAAAGAATAGTCTACCACCCAAGGACATCCAGCCAACTTGACATAACTGTGGGAAGCATTGGAGTCAACACGGGCCTGTGGAATGCAAATTGAGCTTGTTCTGAGGGCAAAAGGGGTGGTGCGGGGTGGGGGGGTGAAACTCAATATTAGGAAGGTGTTCTTAATGTTTTGTACACTCAGTGTATACTGCGTGTGCATGCATGCGTGAGCGTACATGTAGCCTCCAGGAGGCGCACATTCCCTGTAGCCCCCTGACACATAAATCATATCTAAGCTCTCATCTCCTGCCTGGTGTAGGCTACAGTACCTCTCACACACACGCATTCATTATCCGAGGATGTTATGTCTTCCAAGGATTTGCTGCTCAGGGAGTGCAGTTGAGTATTATTGCCATTGGATTTTTGTTGGACATTGAGAAATACAGTAGTACATTTTGAGTAGATTCTGAGGATGGGAGGGTGTATCCAAACCTCTAGGGAACTCTACACATCAATATCATAAAGTACAGGGGCCTCCCATGATAAACATGTATGCACGCATGACTGTAAGTCTCTTTGGATAAAAGTGGCTGGTAAAAGGCATATATTATTATTTGTATTGTTATTTTGCCATGGTTTGTTAAATTACGTTTATTCATAGAAACAAACCAACTCTTGCTTTCCTCACACAACATAATTTAGATCATGGCTTATTTGAGATGTCCATCTGTTTAGTTAAGTAAGTAGAAGTACATCCAAGCATGAATAATGTAAGATCATTTTAGTTTAACATGGATTGGATTGAGGAACCTTTGGGAGAAGTTGGAGCTGAAAGGTCATCTCAAATCAAATCAAATTTTATTTGTCACATACACATGGTTAGCAGATGTTAATGCGAGTGTAGCGAAATGCTTGTGCTTCTAGTTCCGACCATGCTGTAGTATCTTACAAGTAATCTAACAAATTCACAACAACTACCTTATACACACAAGAGTAAAGGAATCTCCTGTCTGTTTTAGGGATATTTTCTTTATTGCAGCAAAATTAGATAAAATACGTGTTCTGTTTAATTGTGATAAGTGATAAAACCAACAGGTGAATGAGATGTGGTGGTTGTGTATTAGCTGGAAGAACAATGAGGGGTTAGACACCGCTGTGAGAAATACTGCCACTGCAGGTGGGAAAATAGAACAAGCCATTATGAGACCACAGACTGAATAGGAATCTAACAGTGAACTCATTCCAGCTACTAGGATACTAGGATAGCCATGGAAGACTTTCAACAACTATGATTCATTAGAATCTAATTATGTTTATGTGTACATGTGTTAACCCTCATATGGAGAAGACATTTCCACCCAACAGGAAAGATGACAACCAAGCTTTTCTCTGGCAGCCAAGTATATTACAGTTAACAAGTTGGAAGGAAACAAACAAGAAAGCGGGCAGAGGCCAAGGAGGCAGTGGAAGAACTCTGCCGGTCGTCCACCCAGTCCAATGGGTATGGAAGAGGGCTATCAACTAGGAGAGAGGCAGCCCCATACTCTATTGAGTGAAGTTTTGTCATGGGTTAATAGTTCTGAAGGGGAGTTGGTTTGTCATTCAGAAACAGAGATGTTTAAATAGTCTGAAGTGTCTAACCATGGTCGATGTGTCTCCACTCCAAAACCCAGAAAACAGACCTTCAGTTCCTGTAATAAATATATCAGTACATGCTGGATTATACCCATTCCGTTGTGTTCAGAGCCTCTGTATTGTTTGTCTTCATTGCCCTCCTCCTACCCACAGGTAGCATTTGGTTATAACTGTGAAAAAGCATGACATACAGTATCTTTAGATCCTCCGTATCTTTAGATCCTCCGTATGTTTGAAATTTCTTTCCTAAATCATCTTTTAAACGGATTGTGTTGCACAATTGCTTAGTAGAAAATCATTTTAAGATGCATGGTGAAAGGGGAAGAATTGTTACATTGTGTATTACTCTGAAAATACTAGCATTGAGCATGTGCATATTTGCACAAGCAGAACCAACGGGTCAATTTAAAAACACTGAATCCTACATACTTCAAAGACAAATAGGGATGGAGAGCCTGGTGTGGTTTTGACTCTGCTTCCTAATGGGTGTTCCAGGGAACATTGCAGTGATGGTCAACCTTCGTCAAAACCAAGATCTATCCAGTTTGAGCCAGATGCTGATGGTGAACTGCTTTGCCTCCTCACCCTACCTTTCGTAATCTACAACCTAGTCTTTACCTGGAGCCTGGGTCTAGTCCTATGTGAGCTCATCACTTACTTTTTCTACTTCAGTGCCTACACTAGCCTGCTGACTGTCACACTACTGAGCATTCCAGCGCTACCTCTAGGTAGTTCAGTCCCACAGCTTGGACAGAATGCGAGTGGCAAAGGAGAGGGGGCTGCTAGATGTCCTGTTGGGGGTAGCCGGGGTCCTGTCTATCCGAAAAGGGGTGTTTGTGCGGTATGTGACGCAGGATGAGAATGGATGGGTCCGGTGCCGGTATGCGTTTGCATCAGACGCGGAGCAGGTGGCTGTGTTGCTCCTGCAGACTCTTCTGGTATTTGTAGTTCCTTTCTCCATCATGGCCACAGCCTGTACCCGACTCCACTAAAGGGTGGACCAAACAGCTTTCTTCAGGAGCCTCAGGATGACCAGATTAGTAAACCTCATCATTGGGACCTTCATCGTTCTATGATCTCCTCATGTCATGAATGTGCTGAGAATGGTGGTTATCTTACTGAAGAATAAGCTCTGAGAGGGTTTTGTGAGGCCAATTGGAGGATTGTTGGATCTCTGGTCTTCATCAAAAGGATCCATTCCAATACACCCAGTCAGAGAGTAGTAACAGTCAACTAGTGACAACGAGTAGTCACAATCTGTACGATTTCAAGCCACTCATTGGTAATTTGAACAATTAAAATATACCCCTTGATTAAGATAAATATGACTTATAAATGCCTTATTGAGATGAGCACAACTGTCTTAACTTAAGAGTAGACGCCCCACCTACAACAACATCCGGTGAAATGCAGAGCGCCAAATTCAAATTACGAAAATAGTAATATTAAACATTCATGAAAATACAAGTGTTGTACACCATTCTTTAGCTTAGAATCTTGGTAATCTAACAACGTTGTCAGATTTCAAAAAGGCTTTACGGCGAAAGCATAGCATTTGATTGTCTGAGGACAGCGCCCCGCATACTTCCTCAATTAACATAATTTCATAACCAGCACAGGTGTAACAAAACTCAAAAATAGCGATAAAATAAATCACTTACTTTTGAAGATCTTAATCTGATGGCAATCCCAAGGGCCCCAGCTACACAATAAATGGTTGTTTTGTTCAATAAAGTCCCTCTTTACACCACAAAAACTCTGTTTGGTTGGCGCGTTTTGTTCAGTAATCCACCTGTTCAAAGGCGTTCAAACATGCAGACAAATAAATCCCAAAAGTACCGGTAAAGTTAGTCGAAATAAGTCAAACAATGTTTCTAATCAATCCTCAGGTACCCTAATATGTAAATAAATGATACAATTTCAGACGGAATGCTCAATACCAATTATATGCATATCCTAGCTTCTGGGCCTGAGTAGCAGGCAGTTTACTTTGGGCAGGCCAGACTCTCCGAACTTCCGAACACTTCCCCCTAGCCCTAACAGGTTAACTTATAATAACCACAAAAAGGGTTCTAACTGGAACCAAAAAGGGTTCTCCTATGGGGACAGCTGAAGAACCCCTTTGGAACCCTTTTTTCAAAGAATGTACTAATTAGAGTATGATTCTCAGACTGGGGCAGGCAAGTGAACTTTTGGCCTCCTTGGCACTTACTGTAATGATGGTGACTTCACATGATGATGTTTAGACAGATCTCAATTTAGACAGATTTTTCTGTTACTCGGCAAACTGCAATTATTTCCCCCAACGGCTCTTATCGCAAGTTCCTTTGATAACTTAGGTTAGGAGCACTTTCTAGCTGCGGGTGGAATTTGCACTGCAATATTAGAGAGTACTTTCTTGCTCTCTCTCTCTTAGGAATACTTCCAGATACCCTGATTAAAGGATTGTATTAATACATATGTAATATGTACATGAATGCAGCGGCGCAACTTTGGTTTTAGAAGTGTGTGGGGGGAGGGGTGATTAAAAAATTTATAAATGTTTTTTTATCAAGTTGGATAAACACTCCAAACAGCATACCCGATCGCTCGGAGGCATCCGCATGGTCCTAAGGCATACCGTTGCCTCGTTTTGTGTCACATTCCAATGATAAAACTGGGGGACACAAAAATGCAATTTCTGAATGTGGGGGGACTTGTACACATGCCTTTCCTACGCACTTCTCAGTAGGTATTCAGACTTACCTTATGCAGGCGCAATAACGGCTTTGCATCATGGTTCCCTTGGGCACGCTGTATAAATGTATTTATGCATATTTAAATGCTAACCCTCCCACTTGTTGGCCAACAGATTTTCTTGTGGAGTTTTAATTCAATAGGGGTTTCAGCACATTTATCTAAAGCCATCCCTTTAAATTTGGTGTACCGTTAAATAGAATTTTCTTCTCGACAGACTCACTAGAATATATCCAGAGAACGTTTCAGAATATTAGGAATCAATGACAGAAAGCCATGTATAATGAACAAAAATATAAACGCAACATGTAAAGTCCCATGTTTCATGAGCGAAAATAAATGATCCAGAAATGTTCCATACACTAAAAACCCTATTTCTCTCAAATGTTGTGCACAAATTTGTTTACATCCCTGTAAGTGAGCATTTTTCCTTTGCCAAGATAATCCATCCACCTGACAGGTGTTGTCACGCCCTGGCCATAGAGAGCTCTCTAGGTTTCTCTATGGTGTGTTGGGTCAGGGCGTGACTAGGGTTATGTAGGGAACTCTATGTTGGTTTTTTGTTAGGTTCCCAATTAGAGACAGCTGGTTGTCGTTGCCTCTAATTGGGAATCCTATTTAAGTTGGTTCCCTGCCCCACTTGCCTTGTGGGTTATTGTTTGTGTACCTGTGCCACACCTGTGTTACGGTCTGTTTATTGTTTTTGCCAGTTGCACGTAATAAAAGTATGTATACTGGAACCCTCGCTGCATCTTGGTCTGCTCCATCAGAAAACCGTGACAGGTGTGGCATATCAAGAAGCTGATAAACAGCACGATCATTACACAGGTGCACCTTGTGCTGGGGACAATAAAAGGCCACTCTAAAATGTGCAGTTCTGTCACACAACACAATGTCACAGATGTCTCAAGTTTTGAGGGTGCGTACAATTGGCATGATGATTGCATGAATGTCGACCAGAGCTGTTGCCAGAGAATTAAATGTTAATTTATCTACCATAAGCCACCTCCAACATTGTTTCAGAGCTGCTCCAGTGTAGAGCAATTGAACTAGCTTGTAATATACAGAGTTCAACCATTTTCTTCTCTCTCCTATGTAAATAGATATTGTCTGGGTAAAGATGTAGTATGCAAAGTTTAGGGATTAGTGGTATTGGGATAGAGGTCATCTCAGAGATGACTTTTGTCTAAGCACATTCCCACAGGCAATAATACAAGGTGCTACATGTTACATTTAACACACAGGTCTGGGATATTAGGGTCAAATTTGTGGAGCTTAACAGGAGGGATGTGTTCTCATTATCCAATTGTTTTGCAACAATCTCAGGTGGGTGTTTATTGTCTGTGTCTGAGCTCTATAGCACATCATACCCCAGTCCTCTGCTGAAATATCTTCCTGCATATCTTGTATCGACTGAAGTCTCTTACTATCAGAGTTGTCTTTATGAGTAGCTACCATTTTCCCGTATAATGACGTAAATTGACCTCTCCCTTAACACATATTAACAGAGAGCATTTCTAAAGTGGTCAAAGGAGGTTGTAAGGCAGATTGTTTTAGACTGGAAATTTTAAGTATTTGAAAAAATGAAACGACATGAGCCCTTTTTCATTGCATAAGTCCATTACTTTAACAATACCTTTTCTTGTCCATTCTTTAAATCCCAAGTCATTTTTACCAGGTGTGAAATTGTCATTCCCTCAAATTGGTGTAAAACTGGATAATACAGGGGATCGCCCAGATATCTCTGTACTTTGTGCCATATAGTTAGGGTGTTTTTAACAAAAGATTAGTAGTATTTTTCTTTAGTTTCTTAAAGGGAGCAGAGTACAAATATCCATCCCTAGTTAAGCCTTTTGTGGACAGCATTTCAGTCTGCAGCCAGGGTAAGTATGGTTTATTGGAGAACCAAAACATTGCAGCCATAAGTCGTGCAGCCCAGTAATACCACTGTAGGTTTGGAAGTTGCAACCCCCCTCTGTCATAGGGCAAATAAAGAAGTCTAAGCCTTGGTTTTCTGTTGCTCCAGATAACATTTGAGAAAATCTTTCTGATCTTTGGGAAAAATAAATGTGGTGGAGCAAGAGGATTTGATTGAAATAGATAAAGACATTTGGGCGGAATATTAATCTTAATGACATTTATTCTACCAATAATAGATATAGGCAATGATGTCTATCTGTTGATGGATTCTGTTACACTCGTTACACTCCTTGTTTAGGAAAATGACAGAATATTTGGTTTTATTAACTTTAAACCCAGAAAACTGATCAAAGTTATTAATTAAATTGGAGAGGGTGTAAGAACTGACGCTGGAGATGAGAAGCAGGTACGGAGAGTGAACATATAATACTGCACAGACATGGAACAGGGTCAGAACCGGATAACACAACGACAAATGACAATTAATGCTGAAGCGGGGAACAGACAGATAAAGGGGAGGTGATAACACAGGGGATTGAGTCCAATGAATTGTTGATGCCCGTGACGAGGGAAACAGGTGTGCATAATGATGGTGGCAGGAGTGCGTAGTGCTGGGCAGCCTAGTGCCCTCGAGTGCCAGGGAGGGAGAGCGGGAGCAAGCGTGTCAGAGGGAAGAGATATAATTCTTTAGATATGTTAGGATTAAGAGGGTATCATTGGCATACAGGACCACTTGATGTTAAAAATCTGATGTTTTAATTTCACTAATTGACGGGTCGGCCCTTACTGCAATGGCAAAGGGTTCTATAGCTAAAAGAAAGAGTCCTGGACTGGCCGGACATCCATGTGTCACACCCTGATCTGTTTCACCTGTCCTTGTGATTGTATCCACCCCCCTCCAGATGTCGCCCATCTTCCACATTATCCCCTGTGTATTTATGCCTGTGTTCTTTGTTTGTCTGTTGCCAGTTGGTCTTGTTTGTCAATTCAACCAGCATTTTTGTTCTCAGCTCCTTATTTTCCCAGCCCTCCTGGTTTTGACCCTGTCCTGACTCTGAGCCAGCCTGCCTGACCACTCTGCCTTACCTTGATTCCTGATAGTACGAACTGGCCATGACTGACCCAGCAGACCCGGGCCAGCTGCGCAACGCCATCTCCACCCAGGGAGCCACCATCGGTAGGCACAAGGAATTGCTTCGTGGCCCGGTGGAGGGGGTCAAAACATTGGCTGAACACCATGTTTTGGACAGTTTGCTTGAGCAATTCCCTGGGTTGTCTGGGAGGCCACCTACCACGGTGGTAACCACTAGCAGCGCCGTCTCATTGGTCACTCCACCTTCTCGGGAGCCCCGCTTACCTCCTCCTGAACGCTTCAATGGAGAGCCGAGCACCTGTCGGGCATTCCTAGCTCAGTGTGCCCTCGTCTTCGAACTTCTGCCTTCCCCTCGGATCGCTCCAACTTAGCCTACCTCATTACGCTGATGTCCGGGAGGGCTCTCACTTGGGCTACTGTCGTGTGGGAACAACAGCCGGCCATATGGGCTAGTCTGGAGGGGTTCATGGGAGAAGTGAGGAAGGTTTTTGATTCCTCCGTTCTCCAGGCGAGAGGCCGCCCTGAAGCTAATCCAGCTTCGGCAGGACTGCCGTAGTGTAGCTGATTATGCAGTTGATTTCCGCACGTTGGAAGCAGACAGTGCTTGGAATCAAGAAGCAATGTTCGATATGTTCCTGCACGGCATCTCGAAGGAGGTCAAGGACGAGCTTTCAGCCCAGGAGTTACCTACAGAGCTCGATTCCCTCAATGCTTTGACCATCCGTATCGATGGGCGATGACGGGGGGAGAGGAAATGGATTTCACTTGCACGCCCAGGGATCCCACCTTGCCTCCGAGTCTTCCCGGAAGCTCCCGACGGTCTCATTGCCGAGAGAACCTGAGGCTTCCCGACCTGCCCCGAGGGCTGCCGAAGATGGCCGAGTCACCGCTCCTGAGCCTATGCCACTAGGCAGAGCTGGGCTGTCACCAGCGGAACGGCAATACAGGTTCGACATGAAGAGTTGTCTGTATTGGGGGACTCTTGGTCATTTCGTGTCCTGTTTAAAAAAAAAACAAGAGGCTCACCGGTAGGAGCGAATACGGGCCATGTGGAGAACGTTCCTGCTTTTTTTGTTCGCACACCTTTTCATGCCATTCTGTTGTGGGGAGTCCAGTCCAAATCTCTCCGTGTTCTCATTGACTCTGGGGCCGCAAATAGTTTTTTGGATGCTACCCTGGCATCCGAGCTGAACATCCCCACTCAGCCCCTCTCCATTCCCATGGACGTTGGAGCGCTGGACGGGCGCTCTATAGGCCGAGTCACCCACAACACCACTCCCATCAACCTACGTGTGTCAGGGAACCACAGCGAGGCTATTCAGTTCCTGCTCATCAAGTCCCCTCAGATTCCCGTGGTATTGGGATTCTCCTGGCTCCAGCAACACAATCCCCTCATTAACAAGACTCTAATCTTTGCAACCATATGCAACACTTGTATATTCATGAATGTTAAATATGACAAATTTTTATTTTGAATTTGCCGCGCTTTGTTTGCTCCGAAAACGAACCCGCTCACGGGATCGGATCCGTAAGAGGTTAACTGGTCTACTGGAGACATCATGGGCTGGAGCCCGTTCTGCCACGCCCATTGCCTGAAGTCAGCACAACCTGCCCCGGGACATCTTCCTGGGGGCTCGGAAGGTGCCCCGGGCCTCTCCGCCATTCCCGCGGAGTACCAGGACCTCCGGGAGGTGTTCAGCAAGACCCGGGCTGCTTCGCTCCCGCCGCACCGACCTTATGAATGCGTGATTGACCTTCACCCTAGCATGACTCCGCCCCGTGGACGACTGTACTCTCTGTCGGGACCGGAGACCAAGGCAATGGAGACCTACATTGGGGGCTCCCTTGCTGCAGGATTCATCGTCCTTCTACTACTCCCGCCAATGCAGGGTTCTTCTTTGTGGAGAGGAAGGACAAGACCTTGTGCCCGTGCATCGACTACCAGGGTCTCAACGTTATAACAATGAAGAACCGCTACCCGCTACCACTCATCTCCTTGGCCTTCGAGCCGCTGCAGGGGGCCACCGTGTTTTCCAAGCTGGATCTACGGAACGCCTACCACCTGGTGCGTGGGCGGGAATGGGACAAGTGTAAGACCGCCTTCAACTCGGCCAGTGGTCACTTCGAGTATCTGGTCATGCCATTTGGCCTTACCAACACCCCTGTTGTGTTCCAGGCTCTGGTCAATGACGTTCTCCGCAACATGTTGAACCGGTTCATCTTTGTCTACCTAGATGACATCCTCATCTTCTCCCGTTCCACCCAAGAACATGTGCTCCACATCCGCCAGGTTCTCCAACTCCTCCTGGAGAACCAGCTGTTTGTAAAAGCAGAGAAGTGCGAGTTCCATCGTTCCACCATCCCTTTTCTGGGTTTCCCGGATCCCGGGAAGGTGAAAGCTGTGGTGGATTGGCCCCAGCCTAGTTCCTCGCCGAAGGTTCCGTTTACGTGGTCACCAGCTGCTGATCGGGCGTTCCGAGGCCTCAAACATCGCTTCAGCACAGCTCCCATCTTGGTTCATCCCGGACCCTTCTCATCAGTTCGTGGTGGAGGCTGATGCTTCTGATGTCGGAGTGGGGGCGGTCCTGTCCCAGCGTTCTGCCCTGGACCTCAAGCTATATCCTTGCGCCTTCTTCGCCCACCGCCACGGAAAATAACTACCATGTGTGGGAATTGTGAGCTTCTCGTGTTGAAGAGGGCATTGGAGGAATGGAAGCACTGGCTAGAGGGTTCAGAACACCCATTCATCGTGTGGACCGACAATAGAACCTGGACTATCTCCACACCGCCCAGCACCTCAACTCCAGGCAAGCCAGATGGGCCCTGCTGTTCACACGGTTTAACTTCTCCCTCTCGTACTGGCCCGGGATCCAAGAATGTCAAGCAGGATGCAATGTCCCGCCGCTATAGCCCCACGTGTACCACCAAGGAGCCCGAGACCATCCTTCCCACCTCGTGCCTGGTGACGGCACTCAACTGGGGCATAGGGAAACAGTTCCGGGAGGCGCAGCGGTCCCAGACGAACCCTGGGGGGGGGCCCTGATAATTGGAAGTTTGAGCCTGACGCTGTACGCTCTATGGTCCTGGAGTGGGCCCATTCCTCCAGGCTTGCATGCCACCCGGGCTCCCGTCGGACCCTGTCCTTCGTGCGACAACGCTTTTGGTGGTCTACAATGGTTCTGGATGTCGCTGCTTTTGTCTCCGCCAGCTGAGGGCAACACTGCCATCCTGACTGTGGTCGACCTGTTATCCAAGTCTGCTCACTTCATTCCTTTCCCCAATCTACCCTTGGCCAAGGACACGGCCCAGCTCATGCTGCACGTCTTCCGGATGGACTGCTGGTGGGCATGGTCTCCGACCGGGGCCCTCAGTTCTCATCCCAGTTCTGGAAGGCGTTCTGCGCCCTCATTGGGTTGTTGGCCAGCCTGCCCTCTGGGTCCCACCCCCAGTCCAATGGCCAGTTGGAGCGAGCCAACCAGGATCTTGAGACTACTCTGCGCTGCCTGGTCTCCGAAAACCCCACCTCCTGGAGCCAGCAGCTGGTGTGGATCGAGTACACCCACAACACTCTTCCCTGCTCTGCCATGGGCCTATCTACATTTGTGTGTTCCCTGGGGTATCAGCCCCCGTTCTTCCCCGAGCAGGAGGAAGAGGTCGGCGTACCTTCTGCCCAGATGTTTGTCTGCCACTGTCGTAGTACCTGGAGGAGAGCCCGGTCGGCCCTCAAGACCACCCCCAGGTATCGACAACAAGCGGATCGCCATCGGACCCCGGCTCCCTGGTATCGTCTCAGGCAGAAGGTATGGCTATCCACCCGGGATCTGCCCCTCCAGGTGGAATCCCTAAAACTCTCCCCCCGGTTAATTGGCCCATTTCCATCTCCAAGATTATTATCCCCTCTGCTGTTCGTCTTCTGTTGCCCCGTACCCTTCGTATACATCCCACCTTTCATGTGTCCAGAGTCAAACCTATGTCTCACAGCCCTTTGTCTCCTGTTTCCTTAACTAGCGCCCCACTCCCGACACTACCCGGTGAAATGCAAGGCGCCAAATTCAAAATCCAAAAGTTGAATTATTAAACATTCATCAATATACAAGTGTTGCATAGTCATCAAAAGCTCTGCTTCTTGGCAATATCACAGCGTTGTCAGATTTCAAAAAGGCTTTACGGCAAAAGCACAACATTTGATTGTTTGAGGGTATCACCTCTAATATTTTCCATTAGCATAAATTCATAAACCATCACGGTTCACACAAAACACATTTCACAGCAAAAACAAATCCCTTACCTTTTGAAGAACTTCTGCTGAGGTCATCCCAAGTGTCCAACGAAGACATCCAATGGTTCTTTTGTTAGAAAAAGTCATTTATTATATTTATAAATCTCAGTTTGATTGGCACGTTATGATCATAAAATACAGCGTCCACTCGCCCATTGAACCGTGAAGAGAATGCGTTCAACCTATACCTATACACTTGTCCAAGAACAATCAAACATCATTGATAATGTATCCTTAGGAACACTTTTATGTATATTTACTATAATATTTCAACCGGATTATAAACTGGGCGATAGGAAAGGAAAAAACCACAGCGCGCACGAGCCCGTGAACCCGCATCCTCTTCTGTTTACATCCGATGACCAGTTTGAAATTCTTCTTCTATTACCATCCAGAGCAACTATAACATCACCAAACACTGTCTAGAGACTGTTGACATCCAGTGGAAGCAATAGGTACTGCAATCTTACTCCCATATATGTCTGTTTTCAATAGGGAGGGGTTCAAAATGAGGCGTGTGTCAAAAACACTTTTTCCAGGACAGAAATTCCTCGGGTTTTTGCCTGCTATATCCGTTCTGTTATACTCACAGACAATATTTTAACACTTTTAGAAACTTCAGAGAGTTTCCTATCCAATAGTACTAATTATGTGCATATCCTATTTTCTGGGCCTGAGTGTGAGGCATTTTACTTTGGGCACGCCAGACTCTCCAAAACCGTTACCTCGGGAGCCGCTCCCTAAGAAGTTAAGCAATAATTTTTGAGTCGGAGTTCAGAAGAGAAATCGGTCTATAACTTTTACATTTAGTTGGGGATTTATCAGACTTCAGAATAAGAGTGATTAAAGCACTCCTTAGAGAGGGGGAAACAACCTTCCTGAAAGGATTCAGCATACATATCCAAAGTTGACCTAGAGGTTTGTCCTTAAATATTGTATAATATCTATTGGTGGCCCATCTGGGCCTGCCGCTTTACCTCCCTACATATAAGAAATAGCATCAGATATTTCAACACCATCCAATTCCTTTTCCAGATCCAATTTGGTGTCTTCTGAAATAGAGGGAAAATCAAGACCATCCAAAAATGATCTGATTAGTTAAGTTCTCAGAAGATTCAGAGTTGTAAAGTGTGTTGTAGTAGGAAGCAAATGTTTGGTTTATTTCTACAGGATCCATTGATAATTGTCCTTGTAAATTATGAATTGCATTAATGGCTCTGTCTGAATTTAACTTCTTAACGCCAGGCCAGCAATTTACCAGTTTTTCACATTCATCATATGAGGACTGTTTCAGCCTCGTTAAGCTGTTTGCAGCCTTTGAGGTGGAAAGTTCTTCATACTGAGCTTTAAGAGCAAATAATTCCGTGTTTACTTCTACTGAGTTATCCAAAAAGGCTTCACTTTCCAATTCTCAGATTTTGTTGTCCAACTCTCTCATTTCCAGATTTAGTTGATTTGATTTGAAACTGGTAAAACATATAATTTACGCCATAAAATATGCTTTGCAAGCCTCCCATTTGGTACTCGCTGACGTTTGGTCAGTGTTCAATGTCAAATAAACATCTATATGCACTCCAACGTAATGTAATAAGTCTTGGTGCTGTAACCATCTGGGATGCAAATGCCATCTAGAGGATCCTTTTACTAGTTGTGTATTCCTATAAAATAATGACACAGGGGAATGGTCACTCAGAACAATACTTTCATATCTACTTCCTGCTACATTGGGAATCAATGAGCAAGAAACAAAAAACGAGTCCATACGAGAATATGATTTAATGAAATGCTGTAATTTCTTTCTACTCTGTGAGTGGGAAGTGTCTAACTAGAGGAGCGATCTAGATGAGGATCAAGAGTGCAATTAATATTCCCTGCCATTAGGACTTTACTAGGAAGGGAGGCTATCAATAGGAATAAACTCTCAAAGAATTTGGGATTATCATCATTAGGACCATAAACATTAACCAGATTAATACGCTCATTCAGTTTCCTGTATCAAAATGTATCTACCAGCTGTATCAGTTATAATATTATCCACTTGAAACGGAACAGATTTGTGAATTAAAACCATAACACCACGAGAATGAGAGGAAACAGAATGCTATTACTTGCCCTTGCCATCGCCTGCGTACTTTAAGTAGCTCATCCTTCAACAAGTGAGTTTCTTGTAGGAACACAATAGATGAAGTTATTTAAGCCTAGTAATAACCTGTTTTAAGCGTGGACAGTTTACGAACTCCTCGGACATTCCACTAAGTAAATTTCAGTTTTACATTTGAAGTAATTTAACCAAAGATGTAAACATGGAATAAGCAATAGTATAAAGGCATATCTAAAATATGTTTAGTAACCACAAGGACCGCATGAATATTTTGGTGTGAGGAAAATATGTAAAGATCTGTTGGAACAAACAAACATAAATCTATCCTAAAAGTAAAACACTGAACCCCATTTCCTTGTCTCCCTAACCAAGACATACAACGCTTCCTCTCCCACCTCCCCCTAATCGTAGAGTCTAGCCTGGAGGATGACTGATCCATTAAAGGGAGCAGTCTAACCTAAGTGAAACTAAACAAAACATAGGAGACACTATCTTCTCTTGACCATTACTCCTCATGAACAAAACAAAAGGCATATCTTGCAAGATGATATGAGAAATATGTAGTGTTCGTTTGAAAAGTAGCAAAGAATAGCTCCACCTAAAACAGTAACACTAGTCCGTGAAGCCTGACTAGCGTTAACCATACAGTATGGAGAGTACAAAATAGTTGTAGATGATGATCCACAACATAGGGTCTGCTGCTAGTAGCTACAGTGGCTTGCGAAAGTATTCAACCCCCTTGGCATTTTTCCAATTTCTTTTGCCTTACAACCTGGAATTAAAAATGATTTTTTGGGGGGTTGTATCATTTGAATTACACAACATGTCTACCACTTTGAAGATGCAAAATATTTTTTATTGTGAAATAAGACAAAAAAAACAGAAAGCTTGAGTGTGCATACATGTTCACCCCCCCAAAGTCAATACTTTGTAGAGCCACCTTTTGCAGCAATTACAGCTGCAAGTCTCTTGGGGTATGTCTCTATAAGCTGGGCTCTATAATCTAGATTTTTTCCCATTCTTCAAGGCAAAACTGCTCCAGCTCCTTCAAGTTGGATGGGTTCCGCTGTTGTAGAGCAATCTTTAAGTCATACCACAGATTCTCAATTGGATTAAGGTCTGGGCTTTGACTAGGCCATTCCAAGACATTTAAATGTTTCCCCTTAAATCACTTGAGTGTTGCTTTAGCAGTATGCTTCGGGTCATTGTCCTGCTGGAAGGTGAACCTCCGTACCAGTCTCAAATCTCTGGAGGACTGAAACAGGTTTCCTCTCAAGAATTTCCCTGTATTTAGCGCCATTCATCATTCCGTCAATTCTGTCCAATTTTCCAGTCCCTGCCAATGAAAAACATCCCACAGCATGATGCTGCCACCACCATGATTCACCGTGGGGATGGTGTTCTCGGGGTGATGAGAGGTGTTGTGTTTGCGCCAGACATAGCATTTTCCTTGATGGCCAAAAAGCTACATTTTAGTCTCAACTGACCAGAGTACCTTCTTCCATATGTTTGGGGAGTCTCCCACATGCCTTTTGGTGAACACCAGACGTGTTTGCTTATTATTTTTTCTTTAAGCAATGGCTTTTTTCTGGCCACTCTTCCGTAATGCCCAGCTCTGTGGATTGTACGGCTTTAAGTGGTCCTATGGACAGATACGCCAATCTCCGCTGTGGAGCTTTGCAGCTCCTTCAGGGTTATCTTTTTTCTCCTTGTTGCCTCTATGATTAATGCCCTCCTTGCCTGGTCTGTGAGTTTTGGTGGGTAGCCCTCTCTTGGCAGGTTTGTTGTGGTGCCATATTCTTTAATTTTTTTATAATGGATTTAATGTTGCTCGTGGGATGTTCAAAGTTTCTGATATTTTTTTATAACCCAACTCTGATCTGTATTTCTCCACAACTTTGTCCCTGACCTGTTTGGAGAGCTCCTTGGTCTTCATGGTGCCGCTTGCTTGGTGGTGCCCCTTGCTTAGTGGCGTTGCAGACTCTGGGGCCTTTCAGAACAGGTGTAAATGCTGAGATCATGTGACAGATCATGTGACACTTAGATTGAACACAGGTGGACTTTATTTAAATAATTCTGTAACTTCTGAAGGTAATTTGTTTCACCAGATCTTATTTAGGGGCTTCGTAGCAAAGGGGGTGAATACATATACACACACCACTTTTCTGTAGTTAAAAAAAAAAAAATGTTTTTGAAATATTGTTTTTTCTTTTTCATTTCACTTCACCAATTTGGACTATTTTGTGTATGTCCATTACATGAAATCCAAATAAAATTAAATTACAGGTTGTAATGCAACAACATAGGAAAAACGCCAAGGGGATGAATACTTTTGCAAGGCACTGTAGTCCTGTATTGACTCTTTGCCTGTTTGATGGTTCATTGGAGGGCATAGCGGGATTTATTATAAGCTTCCGGGTTAGAGTCCTGCTCCTTGAAAGCGGCAGCTCTACCCTTTAGCTCAGTGCGGATGTTGCCTGTAATCCATGGCTTCTGTTTGGGGTATATACGTACGGTCACTGTGAGGACAACGTCATCGATGCACTTATTGATGAATCCAGTGACTGATGTGGTGTACTCCTCAATGCCATCGGGAAGAATCCCAGAACCTATTCCAGTCTGTGCTAGCAAAACAGTCCAGAAGCTTAGCATCTGCTTTATCTGACCACTTTTTTATTGACTGAGTCACTGGTGCTTCCAGCTTTAGTTTTTTCTTGTAAGCAGGAATCAGGAGGATAGAATTATGGTCAGATTTGCTAAATGGAGTGCGAGGGAAGGCTTTGTATGCATCTCTGTGTGTGGAGTAAAGGTGGTCTATAGTTTTTTTCTCTCTGGTTGCACATTTAACATGCTGGTAGAAATTAGGTAAAACAGATTTAAGTTTCCTGCATTAAAGTCCCCGGGTACTAGGAGCGCCACCTCTGGATGAGTGTTTTCCTGTTTGCTTATGGCTGTATACAGCTCATTGAGTGCTTTCTAAGTGCCAGCTTCGGTTTGTGGTGGTAAATAGACAGCTACGAAGAATATAGATGAAAACTTGGTGAATAGTGTGTTCTACAACTTATCATGATATACTATACTTCAGGCGAGCAAAACCTTAATTCTTCCTTAGATATCGTGCACCAGCTGTTGTTTACAAATATACATAGACCTGCACCCCTTGTCTTACCAGAGGCTACTGTTCTCTCCTGACGATACAGTGTATAATCCGCCAGCTGTATGTTATTCATGTCGTCGTTCAGCCACAACTCAGTGAAACATAAGATATTACAGTTTTTAATGTCCCGTTGGTAGGATATACGTGCTTGTAGTTTGTCTATTTTATTATCCAATGATTGTACATTGGCTAATAGGACCGATGTAAAGGCAAATTACCCACTCGCCGCCAGGTCCTTACAAGGCACCCCGACCTTCGTCCATGATATCTACGTCTCTTTCTCCTGCAAATCACGGGGATGAGGGCCTTGTCCTGTGTCTGGAGTAAATCACTTTAGTCCGACACATTAAAGAAAAAATCTTCCTTCAATACGCGGTGAGTAATCGCTGTCCTGATATCTAGAAGCTCTTTTCGGGCATAAGAAACGGTGACAGAAACGTTATGTACAAAATAAGTTACAAATTAAGCGAAAAAACACACACAATAGCACAATTGGTTAGGACACCGTAAAACGGCAACCATTCTCTCCGGTGCCATAGTTCACACTAATTTTATAGCTGCAAATACTAATGAAAATTGCAAGATATACTGTATATTTTATGAAGCATATTGTGTTTCCTTATGTCTCTTACAACAACACAATCTCTGTTATCATGTGCTGAGTTTCTATGATATGTAGGCTACTATCCAAGGCGTCTCTTATATGGAGGAAAAGTGTGTTTAAAGCACCCTCTTCTGGATGGAGACTTGTGGATGGAGACTCTGGATGGAGACTTGTCTCCATCCAGGAGAGGGTGTACCCACCGAATGCATAGTAAAAAAATATATATAAAATAACATTTCACTGTGATATTTGGACTTCACTGTATGATATTAAAGAACAAATATGTCGCTTCACAAGAACCAAAGTATTCTTCTCCATATGAGGGGCTTAGCTTAAACAAATTAAAAGGGCTGAGGTTTCATTATTTGTTTGTCATTCCTTGTGTTTGTATACAGTTTCTATAGACCCCCCCCCCCCCTGATCCGAAGCCTCCAATGGCAACAGTACACCGTTGTTTCTGTGTGTGCCACTGTCACAAAGACCACATTGATGGGAGACATGTCCTCCAGTGTGACAACAGTCATAATGGTGAACTTGTGTGTGCCACACTGCTTCTGGTCTGTAAAAAACACATATTGACATATGCTGTGTTGGTCATTCAGAGTACTGAATAGCTATTAAATAAAGGGCCACTGTTAAAACCAAACACATAAGTTCACACACACACACACACCGGTAACAATGTCCAACAAGAGGCTTATCATTAATTTAAACTATGTATATATATCATGTTTATGTTATACCAGAAGGTATATAATTATGAATGTACTGTACTTAATTTCTATTTTCATTCCACCTCATATTGCAGAACATAGTTTGTCCAACAGAGGGCACTATAACAAAGGGAAGGGAAACACTTTTCCCTGCAAATTTCATCAGTTTGTGTACACAAACCATTATGAAAAGACCCATACATAATGTCTCCCACATCCCCTAGAAAATGTGTTGAGAAGGCAAGCAATTCTTAATTCACAATCTTGATACAATGTCGCAAAAAGGTGTTTATCAACAACATTCGTTCATCCCAAACCAATATGAACTATCCCATCTGTGCCGACACATTATATCACCTCTTCTTTATTGATATATTTTCTAATTATCATGCCAATGCTCGCCTCTCAAGCTTTTTACCTAAGTAATCAAACAAAGCAAGACAATCCCATTGGAGAATCAATGCCGGGACTAATGTACCAAACACTTCCAAACACAGCGTGTACGTACACAGGCACCATGTTCTCACATCTGGGGAACAATGAGAGAAAAAAGGACGTAAATTATGACCCCCTTCAGTTGACTAGGCCAGGCCTTCCCGGATCTCCACAGCCCGCATGGAGTGGCCCGCCCAGCAGCCATAAATAAGGGTGATTGTACAACTGCTTAATTAAATTACATAAATCCTATTTACGATGCCTGGGCACAGGAAACGTTTCCTGAGCCACTGAACTGGGCAGTGGTTGTGCTGGGGGTCTCTCTCTCTCTGTCTTTCTCTCTCTATCACTCTTTCACTCTCCACTGTCTGCTTCTCTCATAGTTTCCTGCTCACCCCTCTTCCTCCCTCCAATTCCCCATCTCTATGTCTCTGTTCCCGTGTTTAAATGTACTCTGTCTCGCTCTCTCCCCTCTCTCTCTCATGTTGTCCTGAGTTGTGTGTCTGAGAAACACTGGGGACTTACAGAAATTATTCATCTGAGTGTGCAGGGCTGAACGCTCGCTGCTCCAGCCAGGCCTAGGGTTCTGGTACACAACCCCAGATGACTCACCACTGTCCCATCCTCCACCAGCCCACTGCCCGTGACCCTGCGACCTCCTGAACGGATATAAATGGGCATGGTGAAACTACTAGACCATATTAGCAAGGGCATCTGGAATACATCTGTATCCCAGCAATACAAATTATGATCATAGCACTTTCAGATGGGAGGCAGAGTGGTTGCTTTTATGCCATACAGTCTGGAACGAGCAGATACATCTGTTGACATTTGCTGGAACCCAGCACGTCATCAAACCCATACCAAGCCTATGCATTTCACCACTGTACTTTGTCTCCAAAATAAAAAGGCAGGACTTCAGTTCTTTCTTTCTCTGATTTTCTCTCTCTGACTGTCTCTCTCTCCCTCAGTAGTTTTACTCAGTGAGAACCAGCCCCTTGTGATTGATTGATATTATATTGAATTGGTTGTTGTTTCAGCACCATTGAGTCTAGGCACTGTCGCAGCTCAAATTTACAACACTGATTGTATTTCAATTTTGAATAGAAGGTGCCGGAATAACTGAAGTTTTCTGTCGGGTTCACGCGGCATGTTTCGTGCCATTAGCGGCACTCAGAAAGACAAATTGTGTGCATTACCACCAGTCTAATGTTAATTTATTAATGTTAAAACGAAGTTGCTTGGGTTTGTCACACTCCTGAAATTGATTATGTAGTACACACACCGTTCAGGGAATGATGTTTTTTCCACATCCCCATAAGTCATTTTTGAGACTGGGTTGGCGGTTATTAATGTCTGTGTGTGATTGGGTGTTAAAACCACTGTGTCTGCTCCCCTCAGATATGACTGGCCACACAGACATGCACCGTGTCTGCTTGAATGTGGTGGCTTCCTGTTCAATCAGCTGTAGACCATTAGACTTAGACGGTTGGATTCTGCTCACATGTTGCATAGGAGAGGTATAATCATGATTAAGGATGATGCATTAGCTTCTCCAACAGGTGAACTGCCACTTGTATTCTGGAAGTGGATCAGTTTTCACAACCAGACTGCAGCCATGCATCAAGCAAATTCTTACTCCTTTTCAGATTTGGGAATCTTATTTGATGGATTGTACACTGACACAATTCAACACGTTAAAAATGCATTTACAACCACCTCAAAAGCTAGATTGGAGTGGATTAGATTTTTTGTCCCTAAATGCATTTCAAATGTATTGGAAACAGGTCATCAAGTCAATTCACTTGCCATGGAACATGTTAGAATTCAAACATAATGTCTTAATCGTATGTGAAACTTAGGTAGGGCTTGGCCGTTGAATTTCACAGATGAAAATGGCTATTTAATCCAAAATGTTTTAGGCAATAGATACATTATTCACTACAGGAAATTATAGTGTACCACCAATACATCCTAACATCCTACTCGTGGGCACGCTGGTGCTTATAATTGGTCAGGGCATAGGGTTGTAGTTAAAGCCACGAACAGTGTCGATCAGAGTGCACTGCACTCCACAGTGACAGGACAGGAGCCCAGTCTGTCATGCGAACTTGCTATAACACCCTTAAGAAAACACATGAAGGTCCCATCCTGCAGTACTGGTCTGGCCCCAAAATGTATTTAGTGTTAGCCTACAATGTTAATTCAACAAAATAGTGCAGTGACAACACTGGTTGAACATTTTTATATTTTTGGTGTCTTACATTATTATTTGGAAGGGGCAACTGGGGTCTAACATAGTGGCAGAGCAACTCCCTCTGTCAATCTACTTCCTTTTGCTGTTCTCTACAAGCATTTTGTTGAAGCATTATAACTTAATTTTCTCCATTTCCTATCCATTTCCCTCCTATACAATGTAGAAACATCTCATGCCCTTCAGAGGGCATATTTACTTCACATTTATCATCTGTGTATGAGATACTGAGTGTGTAGTGAAAAGCAGTGATTTTGTGGTTGCTGACTGAGATGAATATCTCTTGTTGATCATTTGTTTAGTTGTGCTGAGATGAGCTACTGCATTGCTCAGTCTGGTCCCGGACGTCTTGTCTAAAGCCCAGGTATAGACAGTCAGCACTTCTTCTGGTACATTCTGCTCTTCATTCTGCAGCTCCTCCTCTCTCCCCATCCCTCTATATCAAGTATAGATCCTGGCCTGTTGTTTTGTTGCCCACAGTAGATGTAATATGATTGAACAAAGGAGAAAATAATGTAACTCATTATTGAGAAACCCTGGCACAGCCCCCAGTGACAAACCATTGAAAGAGAGATGTCCTACATATTATTGGTTCTGTACTGGAATGAAGACATTTCTCTTGTTGTTTAGATTGGAAGAACAGTGAAACTCCACTTGATATTGACTGCAGTTAGAAACAGTAGTTCAGTGGTAATTTCCTGTTCATTGTAGTGTGTAATAATGTAAGAACAATGGGACATAGTCATATTTTAGAAAGCCTATTTCACCCCTAAATAATACCCAACATGATGACAGGCTGAGCTATACCCCTCATCTACGTAAAAGCTCAGGTCAAGCTGTCTGTGTCCACCCCTCCCCGCGTAATATTTTTCCATTAAAATTGTCAAAATGAAACAAAAATATATTATTTTGCCAAAAAACACATCCTCAAGCAAGAATGTTGCTAAGACTGTCTGGGAGTGGTCTGAGTGATGGGCCTAATTGGAGGAGCCTAATGGGAGGGATATGTAACCTGAAAACTAGCTGTTATTGGCAGAGAGGTTTGAAACTCTCTTTGTTATTGGTCTATTAACTTATATTGCCTGGTGATGTCACCAGGCAAGCCAAAATTCCACCGATGCAAAACCTGCTGATTAGAAGGTCCTGTGTAAATTGTATTTTACAACCAGCAAATATCAGGAAATAACAGTGATCACATTTGTTCACACTTTACAGTGTTAGTTTCATCAGCTATTGTACAGTATGATAAAAGTCACAGGGAAAAACCCCTGGTTTTAAAAGTGCGCCCCTGGATTTAAGTACTGAAGCATTCAGTTTCTCCCCAATGTTGCTAAACCACATTCAGTATCTGAATGTGATAATAACACTCTGGTCAGTGCTCAGAATGTTACTGAATACTGTACGTGTGTGTGTGTGTGAAAGGAGAAGTTAGCTTTTTTACAACCAAATCTCAATTTTTGATGTAAATGTTATAGAAGGGTCCAGACACTTTTTTTTTTTTTGCAATTTCACTTGTTTTTGAGAAACTTACCCCAACCAGCGGAGTGAATCGCTGTTTGGGGTAAGTTTCGCAAAAACAAGTGAAGTCGCAAAAAAGTAACTAATCCTCTTTGTGCAGTACGTTGGCTCTGAAAAAACGTGAACAAATGCTCCAAAAACAACCAAATACATCCTTTTAGAAACAGAAACCCTCTCAGTATAGTAATGCAGGTATTTAGATGTTGTACACATATAATTATGCCATTCCGAACTTTATCCGCAATGTTGTATTCCATTTTGTTGTAACTCGAGCGATACCTCTCCATCCATTCTAGCAGTAGGTTACACAGAGAATGGAATAGCTACATAGTGGAAACAGCCTGAGCCACACAAAATGGTACACTACATGGCCAAAAGTATGTGGAGAACTGCTCGTCGAACATCTCATTCCAAAATCATGGGCATGAATTGAGCTTGAGTTTATTTTTATTTTTACAGGGACAGTGCACATTAAATCAACGTTTCAGTAAAAGTGCAGGTTTTAGCCAGCCGGCAAATTTTCAACCACAGTCCCTGTGCAGGTTACTAAAAACAATTACAATAACAATACAGACAAAGAGCAGTGAGCACATGCAGAGCAACATAGGACAAGGAACACGTAGCATGCAAACAGAGCAATAGCACAAAAAACAACAAAACAAAATACATAAAAGCAACAAAGTGTTTCCACAACTCTCAGGCTACAGACAACAGATAACATGGAAAGTGGCAATACACAGCTAAGGATTATGTTCACAAGTCTGATTGGCCTTTAGCCAGTGTGTTCCAGACATGGGAAGCTCTCACAGAGAAAGCAGATTGACTAAAGTTGCCTCTCATGGCAGACCTTGTTAATCTGCTGCCATGGGTTTGGGTTTTCTGTTTAACAAAAGTACTAAGTGGAGGGGGAGCCATGCCATTGAGAATCTTGAATATAAGATTTTCCCAACTCAGGAGCTCATGCTTTCTGAGGATGTAACAGTGATGATGGCTATTGGGCTTTCACTTTGAGAGCCTGTTGTACAGAAAGCTTGGGCTCAACTAGTCAAGCAGTATGTTAAGTGGGGGAGTATCATAGATTTCAATATGGATTTGGGCCCGCCTTTGCCCCTATAACATCCCCCACTCTTCTGGGAAAGCTTTCCACTAGATTTGTATTTGTATTTATTATGTGTCCCCATTAGCTGCTGCCTACTCTTCCTGGGTTCCAGCAGCATAAGACAGTTACATACAGTATAAAATACTAGATGACATTACATTTCATAAAACCTTACCCAACACAGACCATCACTCCATCACCACATATTTACAATACAACATCCATGTGCACGTGTGTGTAGAGTGCGTCTCATCATGTGTATGTGTGTCTGTGCCTATGTGTCTCTTCAGTCTCCACTTTCCATAAGGTGTATTTTTATCTGTTTTTTAAATCTTATTCTACTGCTTGCATCAGTTACCTGATGTGGAATAGAATTGCATGTAGCCATGGCTCAATGTAGTACTCTGCACCTCCCATAGTCTGTTCTTGGCTTGGGGATTTTGAAGAGACCTTTGATGGCATGTCTTGTGGAGTATGCATGGGTGTCCTCTGTACAATCAGCATGTCAACACTTCTACAAAAACAAATAATGGTGAAGTCAATCTCTCCTCCACTTTGAGCCATGAGAGATTTACATGAATATTATTAATGTTAGCCCTCTGTGTACATTTAAGGGCTAGCCGTGCTGCCCTGTTCTGAGCCAATTGTAATTTTCCGAGGTCCCTCTTTCTGGCACCTGGCCACACGACTGAACAGTAGTCCATGTGCAACAAAACTAGAGCCTGTAGGACCTGCCTTGATGATAGTGTTGTTAAAAAGCAGAGCAGCGCTTTATTATGGACAGACTTCTCCCCCTGTAAGAAGTTGGAACATTCTTGCGGGGACTTGCTTCCATTCAGCCACAAGAGCATTAGTGAGTTCGGGCACTGATGTTGGGCATTTAGGCCTGGCTTGCAGTCGGCGTTCCAATTCATCCCGAAGGTGTTCGATGGGGTTGAGGTCAGGGCTCTGTGCAGGCCATTCAAGTTCTTCCACACCGATCTCGACAAACCATTTCTGTATGGACCTTGCTTTGTGCACTGGGCATTGTCATGCAGAAACAGCAAAGGGCGTTCCCCAAACTGTTGCCACAAAGTTGGAAGCACAGAATCGTCTAGAATGTCATTTTATGCTGTAGCGTTAAGATTTACCTTCATTGGAACTAAGGGGGTTTTGGGTCAGGTTGCGTTCTCCTGGCATCAGCCAAATCCAGATTCCTCCATCGGACTGCCAGATGGTGAAGCGTGATTCATCACTCCAGAAAACGCATTTTGCATTTCCAAGTCCAATGGCGGGGACCTTTACACCACTCCAGCCGACGCTTGGCATTGCGCATGGTGATGTTAGGCTTGTGTGCAGCTGCTCGTCCATGGAAACCCATTTAATTAAGCTTCCCACTAACAATTATTGTGCTGACGTTGCTTTCAGAGACAATTTGGATCTCGGTAGTGAGTGTTGCAACCGAGGACAGACAATGTTTACGCGCTACGCACTTCAGCACTCGGCGGTCCTGTTCTGTAAACTTGTGTGGCCTACCACTTCGCAGCTGAGCCGTTGTTGTTAGTAGACGTTTCCACTTCACAATAACAGCACTTACAGTTGACCTGGGCAGTTCTAGCAGGGCAGAAATTTTACGAACTGACTTGTTGGAAAGGTGGTATCATATGATGGTGCCACGTTGAAAGTCACTGAGCTCTTCAGTATGGGCCATTCTACTGCCAGTGTTTGTCTTTGGAGATTGCATGGCTGTGTGGTTGATTTTATACACCTGTCAGCAAAGGGCATGGCTGAAATAGCCCGAATCAACTCATTATAAGGGCCATGTAGAGTATATAAAGTTGCAGATCAAGTTCAGAATGACACAATTTCATGTGTACAACATCTAAAGACGTCCATCACTATACTGAGAGCTTTTCCGTTTCTAAAATAGAGATATGGTTGTAAAAAAGCGAAATTCTCCTTATGTGAATGTTTTATTAAACAGACTGGAAATGGAAGCAGTTCCATATAAGTAATGCCTTTAGAGTGGGTCAGAGGTTAAACAGTGTAGAGGAGGAGAACACAGTGAGACCTTTCTCTAATTGCCTATTTTGTTGTACTCTTAGACATTTCTCCAACTATAAGGGGCCAGATGACAGTAATTAAAAAAATACCAACACGATCGACCACCGCACCATTGAAGTGGCTCCAAGTAGACCTGTGATGTGAACTTCAATGGAACCAAAAGCTCAATACACAACAGAAAGTGAAAAACACAAAAGGGTCAAGTGAAATCGGCAAAGGGAACTGTGATGGAATACTCAAAGAGCTGCTATGTAAAAACCATCTAGACTTCATAGCCAGGCATTCAACTTTCTCTTCGTGAAAGTATTCAAATTCAAGTGAATGGTGAACAGTTGAGCTAAAGTCGGAGACATTAGATGGTTAATCGTGAATGCCTATTTCATATTGCAGACATTCTCTGAAAAGTAATTCACTTCTTAGAATGCAGTTTCATATTCTCAAACAAAGAAGCTCATGAGAAAATCCCATTAAATGGTGGATGAAGATTAAAGAACAGAACTTTATGTTTAAAAGTGTATTGGACTTAGAAGATCATTGAAATTCAGTTTAAAGGTTTTACAGAACCCGAGAACATTGAATTATGTGTATTTTTATCTAATTTATTTCTGTATCAATTACAGCATAGTAATTGATATCACTATTGGGCTTTTAGGTTTTAATGAAAAGGTTTTGTTCAGACTGAGCTTTGGCACATTCCTGTAATATGATCAAATGGCTTTGTTTTATCATTATGGCTGATAAAGATAATAATAATTTTTAAAGATGAGAAAACCCCAGTATTGATGACCTTAATGGAGAAGAGCCATTTGATCCAACTGGACAACAGTAACATGTGCAATATTCTATGCATGATAACAGGCTTGTATCAATTGCCTAGATAATTAACAAGTCTCTCTGGTCATCTTTCTCTTTTGTCTCCTTAAAATAGGCTATTATGTGAGCATCTTTATGGAGTGTAATCCATAAACATGTCGATGTTATCTTACATTCTGCTGTAACACGGATCCTTCTGTTTTGAAGACTTTGAACGTTTTCTAAATGTTCTGTTCCAGAAGGTTCCAGGCATTTCGAGGCCCTTAGGAGTGATGGGCCACATGTTCTATTCCAAGCCTCCACTTTATGAAAGTGAAAAAAGTCTGCCTCTCGTCAGGTTGGATTTACAAATCAAAGCGTGAGCAATATGAGGGAGCTATCCGAATGCGAGAGAAGAAGAAAGACGCTAGACATGAATATCTCTCAGGCAGCGAGTCCTTGTTGATGCCGGTCTGTCCTTCTTGGAATTTGGGAACAGTTGGTGTGCCCCTGTGTCCTCCTCTGTTGTTTTTGATCAGTGAAGGGACCCACTCTTGGGCCGATTAAATTACAGAGTGTATTCCTGTCACATCCATCAATCTCACGCATTAGCGATTCACTTTGGGGGATAGAGAAGTGCTGGCATCACGGTCAGAGTCAAGTGAGTGATGCGTTTGAATGGGCTCCCGAATGGCTGTCTGAGGCAAAAGTGTGGGGTGGCACTTGGCGTGTCAGAGAGATATTCTCTTGAAGGCCTACGGCTCTGTGTGGTCATGCAGATGGTGCTGTTCTTCCATGGAAGAGAACAACAGCGACTGTTCTCTGGAACATACTGTAGAATAAAGAAATAATACAAACTGGCAGAATAGATCATATGAAGGGATTCGGGTCAGAGAATCAGTTTAAGACATAAATGGATCAAGATTTACACAATGTTGCTTCAAAAGTTATTTCTTTGTCTTTGCTGGATTACAGTACTTTCCACTGATTCATGTGGTCTGACTAACATACAGTATACTATAGAACCTTTCTATTACAGATTCAGATTGTGCAACCGGAGTGGTCAGGGGGCCATAGTCTTTCCTTCAGCCCTCATCATATTTCCTTTTCACTGTTCTCCCCAATCCTCCTCGCTTCTGCTCCTTTTATCTCTCCATGCCCACCTAGCCATGGCATTACGGAGATTGGGCCTAGCTGGGAGAGAATCCAATATGACCGCTTCATCTGCTTCATAGAAGAGAGGGGATGGAAGACCACAGCTGTATGGACCACAGCTGACTTCAGAGCAGCAAGTTCTGAATAACGCCAGGGGTGCATGATTCCATTATGGTGGAGACCTTTTCCTACTCTACAATGCGGTGTCTAATAATTTTTTTCTTACGCAGACAGAAAAGGAGAGCTGAGCAACTTTCTCTCGATTAACCACTGTGGGAATACAAAACCAAAAGGGATGAAGATAACCTTTTTGGATCTGAAAAGTCATCACCCAGCTTGTTGGAAAATGCTAATAACTCAAATCTACCAGTTTTGAGGATCATTAGTGTACTTCAGAAAGTTCTGCTCTTTCCCAAACTTTGCTCTTAGACAAAGCCTCACTAGAGGGACCAGATCTTGAGGATGTCCTGTGAGAGAGGTTCGCAGTGGGATACTCAATGTTGCTGTCTGCCTTTCGGCAGCCATACTGCTACTAAAAGAGAACCAATTTTTACACAACAACTCAAATAAAATTATAACGGCATAAAATTAGACATTAATTCAACCCACAAAGAGGGTCTCCGATCCTCCCATGATGTCTACAGTGTGTTGTTAGTAAAGTGTGGTGCTGGATGAGGTCCTGGAAATCCTCTGGTCCAAAGGGCTTTGAAAGGAACCATTCAGAACATGGCTGAACCGGGGTCAAGCCAAACGACGCCTGCTCCTTTCATCACAACATCTGGGGTGCCCCAAGAACATTCTGGAAGGGTCCAGTCAGCAGAGACCCAAACAGCTCCCAGCACATTCGTCTCCATCCCTCACCTCCTCCTCCGGCCTCATCCTCCTATCCTTACCCCATTCCGTGCCGGACACAAGCCTCTCATTCATAACATACTGGTACGGTCAGTTCTGTTCATTGGTGCCAAGGAAACTGTTGTTGTAACACCCCTGCCATCCCACCACTGACAGACAAAAGCTGGTATTAAGATGTCTGTGTATGAACACTAACTGCACACAGTGCTGTAAGTCAATGTGGCAGGTTAGCCCTGAGCTGCCCTCTGCCATCCATGCTTCTGATGACAAGATGAGTATGTAGGCATCCATCTAGGGTCTGGCTCTTCCAGTGGTTCTCTCATACATACTGAACATAAATATAAAGGCAACATGTAAAGTGTTGGTACCTGTCACGCCCTGGCCATAGAGAGCCCTCAGGGTTCTCTATGGTGTTTTAGGTCAGGACGTGACTAGGTTTTTTTTCTAGTTGGTAATTTCTATGTTGGTGTTGTGTATGGTTCCCAATTAGAGGCAGCTGTTATTCGTTACCTCTAATTGTGGATCATACTTAGTGTGTACTTTTCCCACCTGCGATTGTGGGATATTGTTTGTGTTAGTGCCTTTGAGCGCTACGTTACTGTTCGATCAGTTGTTTCTTTGTTGTTTTTGTATGTTCCACTACAAAATAAATATGTGGAACTCCACGCACGCTGCGCCTTGGGTCAATAATTTCAAAGACGATCGTGACAGTACCATGTTTCATGATCTGAAATAAAAGATCCCAGAATTGTTTCATATGTACAACAAGCTCATTTCTCTCACATTTTGCACACAAATTTGTTAACATCCCTGTTAGTGAGTATTTCTCATTTGCTAAAATAATCCATCCAGGTGTGGCATATCAAGAAGCTGATTAACTTCTTAGGGAGTGGCTGCATAGGTGACGGTTTTCGAGAGTCTGGCGTCCCCAAAGTAAAATGCCTGCCACTCAGGCCCAGAAAATAGGATATGCACATAATTACTATTGGATAGGAAACACTCTGAAGATTCTAAGAGTGTTAAAACATTGTATGTGAGTATAACAGAACTGATATAGCAGGCGAAAACCAGAGGAAAATCCATCCGGATTTGCAGTTTGTTTTGTACTTGACCTTCTTCTCCAGGCAGCCTATTCATTTTTATTTTAACCAGGACTGAGACTGCAGTACCTATGGCTTCCACTAGATGTCAGCAGTCTTTATACAAAGACTGGGAGTGATAGGAGTAAGCAAAACGGATAGGAAGAGGAAATGGTCAAGGGAGCTCAGATGTCAACAAGATTTCTCGGGCGCCCCACTTTATTTTACTTATATAACGTTTAGGTGACCATCCGAGTGAAATATTATTGCTAATATTCATAAAAGGATAGGTTAAGGATGCATTATAACTGGTATTTGATTTGTTTAGGAAAAGTTTATAGGTATATTTGAACGCGTTCGCTTCACGTTTCAATGGGCGATTCGACGTTGGATTTTCTGAAAATAACGCACCAACCAAACTGAGATTTATGGAGATAATAAATGACTTTTTCTAACAAAAGAACCATTGGATGTCTTTGTTGGACACTTGGGAAGCCCTCAGCAGAAGTTCTTCAAAAGGTAAGGGATTTGTTTTTCGCTGTGAAATGGGTTTTGTGTGAACCGCGCTGGTTTATGAATTCATGCTAATGGGTAAATATTGTAAGTGCTATCCTCAAACAATCAAATGTTGTGCTTTCACCGTGAAGCCTTTTTTAAATCTGACAACGCTGTGATATTGCCAAGAAGCAGAGCTTTTGATGACTATGCAACACTTGTATATTGATAAATGTTTAATAATTCAACTTTTGGATTTTGAATTTGGCGCCTTACATTTCACCGGGTAGTGTTGGGAGTGGGGTGCTAGCTAAAAGAAATCTCTTATCTTTCGAAGAACTTCTGCTGAGGGCTTCCCAAGTGTCCAACGAAGACATCCAATGGTTCTTTTGTTAGAAAAAGTCATTTATTATATCCATAAATCTCAGTTTGGTTGGCGAGCTAGCGACCCACTCCCGACACCACCAGGTAAAATGTAAAGCGCCAAATTCAAAATCCCAAAGTTGAATTATTAAACATCCACCAATATACAAGTGTTTCATACTCATCAAAAGCTCTGTTTCTTGGCAATATCACAGCGTTGTCAGATTTCAAAAAGGCTTTACGGCGAAAGCACTACATTTGATTGTTTGAGGGCAGCACCTCACATACTTTCTCATAGCCATGAATTCATTAGCCAGCGTGGCACACACATAACACATTTCACAGCGAAAACAAATCAATTACCTGTTGAAGAACTTCTGCTGAGGTCATCCTAAGTGTCCAACGAAGACAATCCATGGTTCTTTTGTTAGAAAAAGTAATGTATTATATCCATAAANGGTCTTTTTCTCTGGTCTAAAGCATCCAAAATGGAGGAAAACACCATCTCGAGGCTGTTGACATCATAAGGAAGCGACGTGTACTGCATTCATATGCCCTTATATGGTCATTTTCATGAGGGAGGGGTTCCCAAATGAGCAATGTGTCAAAATCACTTTTTCCAGGACAGAAATTCCTCGGGGTTTTGCCTGCCATATCCGTTCTGTTTCACTCACAGACAAATGGTTAACAGTTTTGGAAAATTCAGAGTGTTTCCTATCCAATGGTACTAAATATATGCATATCCTATTTTCTGGGCCTGAATGGGAGGCATTTTACTTTGGGCACGCCAGGCTCTCCAAAACCGTCACCTCGGGAGCTGCTCCCTGAGAAGTTAATATAGAAATCATTAGGGAGAGTATCAAACATAGCAAAGGTCACAAAAAAAAATATTCCGGACAGAAATTTATCGGGTTTTCACCTGCTATATCAGTTCTGTTATACTCACATACATTATTTTAACACTTTTAGAAACTTCAGAGTGTTTCCTATCCAATAGTACTAATTATGTGCATATCCTATTGTCTGGGCCTGAGTGGCAGGCATTTTACTTTGGGCACGCCAGACTCTCCAAAACCGTCACCTATGCTGCCGCTCCCTAAGAAGTTAACGGCCGTTCCACAGGTGCATGTGGGGAAGTGCTGATTCTACAACAGCAGTGTTGGTTTTCTTCCTTAATTTCCAACAAATACACTCAGCACAGACACACACAGACACAGTTTGCAATGAAGCTAGTAGTGGTGCATTCTGCTCTCTTGTCAACACGAGCACTGTGGGTGTTCAGGGCTTTTTTAATCTCAGAGTTGGAGACCAGCTTTATGGAGGTGGTTGTGTGTGTGTATGTGTGTCCAGTGTATGGTTGGTGTTTGGTGGCTGTCTCTCGCAGCGTGAGACGCCGCAGGGATCTCACAGGCAAGCACTTACAAGTAGCAAGGGAGAGAGGCAAATAAAGAGACAGAGCAGACGCAGCTGGTGGCACGGCGAGGCTGAAACGTATTCTCTCTATCTGTGGGAGGAGAACTGCATTGTGAGATGAAAACAACAACAAAGGATCATCCCTCCCCCTGCCTCACACAAACACCATTACAAATATGACTGGCATAGAAATTTGGATGAAGATTCACCAGCTTATTTGAAGGCAAACAAACTGCAATAATATGATCCTGGGTTTCAGTATAACCCAAATACAAAATATACTGTATTTGTTCAGAATCGCTGGATTGAGGTTCAACACATGAATAATACATATTTTTTATTACACAACATTTCCAATTATTCATTGCTCATTCAGCATAAAAAATGTATTCAAAACTGAGCTAAAGTCCTCTTCAAAAGATCATAAGAGACGTGTGTCGCACTCTTTTTAAGAATGTTTGTTAAATGGAGAATAGAAATCTAGGCTTTTCATTAATGAAGAAGCGAGACTCTGATTAACCCAAATGTATATTGCATGAAGACAGAAAATTCACTCTCAATCCCTACTGTATTAGCACAAGGCTTTTTTTGTGGGAACTCATATTAAAGTGGCCATGATTATTTAAAATTAGAATTTCCTAGTCCGAAACTTGCTGCTATTAAGTCGGGTGGTGCAAAGTGTTACATTATTGAAACTGGGCCTGTTTCCGGAGGCTAAATTGGGCCGAAGTGAATGTGTAGATTAATGATATTCATGCTTCAAATCTCGACAAGAGTCGCTTCTAGGTCTCTGCACCCATTATTTTATTATAAAACCATAAATGAAAGGAGTGGAAGTGTGAATGAGACTACCCAATGTGGGCCACCAAATAGTGACTTTGGGTATCTCTTACTTTCTCCCCTTTGGAGGTAAAATAGCCCAGGAAATATCACCATCTCCCATGAATGGTGTTCCCCTTGAGGTTCCATACTAATTGTATAGAGTTCCATGCCGAGTCACTGACGAAATGGGAGGTGCATACACACTTCATCTTGTCCACTGACAATCCACACACTGACAATCCACCCAGTCAGCCTCTGCAGGTATAGTGTAGTAAACAGAGTGAGAGAGAAGAGAGAGAGAGGATGGACTTGGCAGAGAGCTTGGAGTTAAGATGTCCTTGAAACTTTAGTGAAGCATCACAGGAGTTTCTGAACATATGAGGCAGGAGCCAGCTGATATGACTAAATATTGGGCCAATACATTCAGTATGGCAAAGATGGTTAGGTGTGAAAGATAGCAGTGCATAGCTCAAACATGATAACGGTGATAAAATCTCTAAAACCAGATCATGAGATTGCATGATAACAATTCACCAAGGAGGATTCATCAGGCAGCAGATTAGGTTGGATAGAGTGTAACGTTTCTACCATCCTATGCTTTTCCTCCAAAATGCCTTACAATCTCCCAGGATTTGAGCCAGTTAGACTATAAAGTTCCATAAACTCTGAGCAAAAATAACTCCCATTCTAATAGTCATTTGAAATTATTGGTTGCTATGATATGGAGGATAATATGATATGGAGGTGTCTCTCATCAGATAAATAGAAAAGAATACATTCAGTAAGGCAAAGACGGTTAGGAGTATTCATCATATGGTTGTGAGTTCCTGAGATCTGACTGAACCAACCGCCGCCTTCTCTGAAGTGTAAATTAGTTTATAATTAGATTTCACATGCAAGATACAGGAGAAACCAGAAAGCATTTTTATTGAGACCAAACTGTAAGAACACAAAAGTCAAAGTCCACAATTATTAATATTTTTCCAACAGCATGCACAATTAAATGTTCTTCGAAAAAGGAAGATAAACAACTCAGAATTGAAAGAAGACAATATCTAATGGCTAACCCATTAAGTTAACGATGGTGCATGATGGTACATAATCGTTAAATGTTAATAAGCTATTATGGAATTGATCTTTAATGACTGCGCTTAGTTTTAATTAGTACCTGTACATTGGGGATCATAATGTATTTGGAATGATTAGAGTAGTGCATTTACCTTATCTGTTCCATCCTATTCGGCTAAACAGATTTAGCACTCTCGCTATCCCTCTGCACACATACAATCTCTCTCTGTCTCAAGCATCTCAAATGCAGTATGACAAACTCCTTCAAAATGCCTTGGCATTCTGAGAGCATAATACTCCTGTAATATATGCCCAATATCCTTCAAAGAGCCCCTTGCAGTGCTACGCAGCTAAGACGTGGCTGGCCCATCACAAGGTGTGATGTATTGTGGCATGCCATACAAATGGCCTGATCTACCGACATTCCCAGCGCAGCCTTATGTACTTTTCATAAGCCATGGGTGCTGCAGTGCAGCTTGGACCTCGTCCAAATATCATAGCACCATTGTTTTCTAATTGGCCCCCCATGCTCTCACAAGGCTGGAACATACTGGGATTCTTAACTTCTTAGGGAGTAGCGCACGAGGTGATCGTTTTGGAGAGCCTGGCGTGCCCAAAGTAAAATGCCTCCCATTCAGGCCCAGAAAATAGAATATGCACATATTTAGTACCATTGGATAGGAAACAACCTGACTTTTCTAAAAGTGTTAACATTTCGTCTGTGAGTATAACAGAACGGATATGGCAGGCGAAAACCCGAGGAATTTCTGTCCTGGAAAAAGTGGAAAACTGTGTAACGAGTAAACCTTGGGGAGGGAATACTTTTACGGGTATATTCCCGTATACTTACGTCATGGATAGCGAAGGAGACCTACAGTTGTCAGAGCTCTTTCACAAGACTAAGAAGAATCGACGAAAATCTCGAGAGAAGAAGACGAATAAGGAAGTGTCCCCACAGATGTCCTTACAAGAAAATGCGCGCTCCCGGCTGGGGCGCTCTGTGGTTTTTTCCTTTCTTATCGCCCAGTTTATATTCCAGTTGAAATATTATACAACATATACATTAAAGTGTTCCTAAGGATACATTAGCAATTATGTTTGATTGTTCTTGGACAAGTTTATAGGTATAAGTTGAACAAGTTCTCTTCACGTTTCAATGGACTCTATTTTCTCATTCTAACGCGCCAACCAAATGGCGATTTATGGATATAATACATGACTTTTTCTAACAAAAGAACCATGGATTGTCTTCGTTGGACACTTGGGAAGCCCTCAGCAGAAGTTCTTCAACAGGTAATTGATTTGTTTTAGCTGTGAAATGTGTTTTGTGTGAACCGTGGAGGCTTATGAAATTATGGTAATGGCAAAATATTGAAGGTGCTACCCTCAAACAATCACATGTGGTGCTTTCGCCGTAAAGCCTTTTTGAAGTCTGACAACGCTGTGATATTGCCAAGAAGCAGAGCTTTTGATGACTATGAAACACTTGTATATTGATGCATGTTTAATAATTCAACTTTTGGATTTTGAATTTGGCGCCTTGCATTTCACCTGGTAGTGTCGGGAGTGGGGCGCTAGCACCCCAGCGCACCTTGCTGCTCCTTAAGAAGTTAATATCAAAATAATGTGAATATTTTAACTTTTGTTTACTTGTTTTTGTATCACAACTTGATAACTGCTTGAGGTCACCGAATGAATCCTTGGATAATTCAAAGGGGTGAAGTAGTCCCTTCCACCTTTTGAACACCACACAACATTGGCAATTCTCTATTGTTTCTCTCTTTTTTTCCTTCTGCATTGTTGGCAGGGGCCCGTGAGTGAGCATTTCACTGTTGGTCTATACCGGCTGTTTCCGAAGCATGTGACAAATACAATTTAATTTGATTCATGTGGCTCCCAGCAGCGCTGAGGAGAAAAATAACTGCATTCTGGGTACAAGAAAGGACACCGTGACACAATTACGTGCCAATCTGGAAGAGACATGAGGATTATTGTTCTGAGGTGAGATGAGCGGGGCTTGTTTCCTCGCCAACCAGGTAAATATGGCAACACAAGGAGAATAATAATGAGGCTATTATTAATAGATACATTAACAGCTGGTGGGAGACACCATACCGTGGTATCGATGTGAGCAAGACCTTTAACTTCTTAGGGAGCGGCAGCATAGGTGACGGTTTTGGAGAGTCTGGCGTGCCCAAAGTAAAATGCCTGCCACTCAGACCCAGAAAATAGGATATGTACATAATTAGTACTATTAGATAGGAAACACTCTGAAGTTTCTAAAACCGTTAAGATAATGTCTGTGAGTATAACAACTGATATAGCAGGCGAAAACCCGAGGAAAATCCATCCGGATTTGAAGTTTTTTTTGTAGATGACCTTTATCTTTTTCTCCAAGCTGCCTATTGCATACAATGTTATGTAGGACTGAGACTGCAGTACCAACAGTCTTTATACAAAGTCTGGAAGGTCTAGCTCTAAGCAGAACAGATAGGAAGAGGAAGTAGTCAGGGGACCACTTTTGTTTACAACGTTTGACGGGCGCGAGATTGTGAACGCGCACCACTTTATTTTCCTTTCCTATTGTTCACATTATCGTCCGGTTTAAATATTACAGTAAATATACATAAAAGGATACCTAAAGATACATTAAAAATGATGTTTGATTTGTTTGTAGAAAGTTTATAGGTATAATTTGAACGTGTTCTCTTCACGGTTCAATGGGCGACTCAACGGTGGATTTTCTGATCATAACGCGCCAACCAAATGGAGATTTATGGATATAACAAATGACTTTTTCTAACAAAAGAACCATTGGATGTCTTCGTTGGACACTTGGAAAGCCCTCAGCAGAAGTTCTTCGAAAGGAAAGTGATATTTTTTAGCTCTTATATGGGTTTTGTGTGACCCGCGCTGGATATGAATTTATGCTAATGTGGAAAATATGAGGTGCTATCCTCAAACAATCAAACGTTGTGCTTTCGCCGTAAAGCCTTTTTGAAATCTGACAACGCTGTGATATTGCCAAGAAGCAGAGCTTTTGATGACTATGCAACACTTGTATATTGATGAATGTTTAATAATTCAACTTTTGGATTTTGAATTTGGCGCCTTACATTTCACCGGGTAGTGTTGGGAGTGGCCCGCTAGCGCGCCGCTACTCCCTAAGTAGTTAAACAGGTCAACATTCAGAAGGCCGCGGGGCCAGATGGATTACCAGGACGTGTACTCAGAGCATGCGCAGACCAACTGGCAAGAGTCTTCACTGACATTTTCAACCTCTCCCTGACCGAGTCTGTAATACCAACATGTTTCAAGCAGACCACCATAATCCCTGTGACCAAGAAAGCAAAGGTAACCTGCCTAAATGACTACCTCCCCGAAGCACTCACGCTGGTAGCCATGAAGTGCTTTGAAGTGCTTTGAAAGGCTGGTCATGGCACACATCAACACCATCATCCTGGAAACCCTGGACCCACCCCAATTAGCATACCGCACCAACAGATCCACAGATGATGTAAACTCAATCGCACTCCACACTGCCCTTTCCCACCTGGACAAAAGGAACACCTATGTGAGAATGCTGTTCATTGACTACAGCTCAGCGTTCAACACCATAGTGCCCACAAAGCTCATCACTAAGCTAAGGACCCTGGGACTAAACATCTCCCTCTGCAACTGGATCCTGGACTTCCTGACGGGCCGCCCCCAGGTGATAAGGGTAGGTAACAACACATCTGCTACGCTGATCCTCAACATGGGGGCCCCCACAGCTTCGACCCCCAAGCCATAAGACTGCTGAACAATTAATCCAATGGTCACCCGGACTATTTGCATTGACAAACCCCCCCCCCCCCACCCCCCACCCTTTGTTTTTACACTTCTGCTACTTGCGGTTTATTATCTGTGCATAGTCACTCTTCCCCTACCTACATGTACAAATTACTTAGAATAAACTTTACCCCACACATTGACTTTACCCCACACATTACCCCTTGTATATAGCCTCATTATTGTTATTTTATTGTAACTTAAAAAAAATAATACTTTAGTTTATTTAGTAAATATTTTCCTAACTCTATTTTCTTAAAACTGCATTGTTGGTAAGGTATTCGGCGCATGTGACAAATAACATTTGATTTGAACGAGCGAACTCGGTGAGCTAGGTTGAACTGAGTGGCAATGATTCTTTCTTTCATTATTGTTCCCCTCACACTAAGCAACATGCATTTGTATTATATATGTATTTCGAAGGTCCTCAAACAGCAGTAGTGGTAAAAGTACCTAACTGTCATACTTGAGTAAAAGTAAAGAAAATGACTCAAGTAAAAGTGAGTCACCCAGTAAAATACTACTTCAGTAAAAGTCTAAAAGTATTTGGTTTTAAATGTACTTATGTATCAAAAGTAAATGTAATCGCTAAAATATACTTAAGTATCAAAAGTAAAAGTATAAATAATTTCAAATTCCTTACATTAAGCAAACCAGATGGCCCACTTTTCTAGATTTTTTTATTTACGGTTAGCCAAGGGCACACTTCAACACTCTGACATAATTTACAAAAGAAGCATTTGTGTTTAGTGAGTCTGCCAGATCAGAGGCAGTAGGGATGACTGGGGATGTTCTCTTGATGTGTGAATTAGACAATTTTCCTGTCCTGCCTAAGCATTCAAAATGTAACTGGTAATTTTTGGTGTCAGGGAAATGTAAGGAGTAAAAAGTACATTATTTTCTTTAGAAATGTAGTGGAGTAAAAGTAAAAGTTGTCAAAAATATAAATAGTGAAGTACAGATACCCAAATAAACGACTTAAGTAGTACTTTCAAGTATTTTTACTTAAGTACTTTACACCACTGTCAAACAACCATCTCTCAAACCTTATAACTATGATAGAACCATGTACATCCTTGGTATCAAATGAACAGAATAGCTAGTAGTGTGGTAATGACTTGTGTTGATGATAGAACCATGTACATCCTTGGTATCAAATGGTATCAAATGAACAGAATAGCTAGTAGTGTGGTAATGACTTGTGTTGAAATGAAAGATGTTTCCTTTACCTGCAACCAGGAAGCTGTTATTATCATTGTATAAATCAAGACAGCCGGCCAACAGTGCTGTCCTCGAGCGATGGAAAACTCAAAGTGGGCACCAAACAACACACCTATAAAGTATTGCCCCTCCTCGTTGACACCATTAAATGTCTTACGATTTAATAACAAGCCAACGGAATGCAAGAAAATGCACAACCTCCTGACAGCCGAGCAGTTGCCATACCAGGCAGTGACGCAACCGGTCAGGATGCGCTCTATGGCGCATCTGTTGAACTTTTTGAGGATCTGGCTACCCATGCCAAATTTTTCAGTCTCCTGAGGGCAAAAAGGCATTGTTGTGTCCTCTTCACGACTTTCCTGGTGTGTTTGGAACATGATAGTTTGTTGGTGATGTGGACACCAAGGAACTTGAAACTCTCAACCCGCTCCACTACAGCCCCGTCGATGTGAATGGGGGCATGTTAGGCCCTCCTTTTCCTGTATTACACGATCATCTCCTTTGTCTTGCTCACGTTGTCTTTGGGGAATGTTGTCTCTCCATTTTCTTCATCAGTTGATCATACTTTTTTTTGTATTTCTCAGGTTTCCGTAAAACTCAAAGATCTCTGTATGTTTTTGAGTGACCTCTTCCAACCTTCCATCAAGTTTTTGACTTCTTAATCCTGTTGCAGACTATGAGGAAGGGGTACCAGAGTGTGCATAAGGAGCAGGTAAGTTTGGGGCAGGTATGTTGGCCTCAAGTCATCTGGTGACTGAGGTGGTGTGTTGCCTGATAGGTAGGTGTCCATTTCAACTGTTCTCTTTAAAGTCTGTCTTCTAATACGTTGGTTGCCTTTCCATTGCCTTCTCTAGCTTCTTTGTTCTCGCTTTGTAAGCTCAGAAATAGATTTCACTTCTCCCTTCTCTTTTTTCTTCCAGTATCTCTCCCTGTCTTTTTGCAGATGTTCCTGGTATCATATAGGATACATTTTCTATTTTGTTTCTATGTCTGTGACCTCTATGCTGTTTTATGTGGCATCTTCTAAAAATGAAGAAAAATACAACTTGTGCACACCTTGGAGCATTTTCTAGAATAAATTAATTTAAAACATGATTAAATAAGCCTAAAGTTAAAAAATTTATATTTTAAACTAATAACAATGGATTTTTGTCCTTTCCACCACATTCTACCATTTCCACCACAGTTAAGTTTGATGGAAATGATGCTTGTACAGTTTTTTGAGAAAAATAACAGACTGCTTAACCTTTTCATACATGCTTTGGCTAGTATTACAGCTAGCATATAGTTTACACTAAATACATAAAATATATACACTACTGTTCAAAAGTTTGGGGTCACTTAGAAATGTCCTTGTTTTTGAAAAACAAATTGCCCATTAAAATAACATCAAATTGATCAGAAATACTGTGTAGACATTGTTAATGTTGTAAATGACTATTGTAGCAGGAAACTGACAATTTTATAGGAATATCTACATACTGTAGGCGTACAGAGGCCCATTATCAGCAACCATCACTCCTGTGTTCCAATGGCACGTTGTGTTAGCTAATCCAAGTTTATCCTTTTAAAAGGCTAATTGATCATTTAAAAAAACTTTTGCAATTATGTTAGCACAGCTCAAAACTGTTGTTCTGATTAAAGAACCAATAAAACGGGCCTTATTTAGACTAGTTGCGTATTTGGAGCATCAGCATTTGTGGGTTCGATTACAGGCTCAAAATGGCCAGAAACAAAGTACTTTCTTTTGAAACTCGTCAGTCTATTCTTGTTCTGGGAAATGAAGGCTATTTCATGCGATAAACTGCCAAGAAACTGAAGATCTCATACAACCAACACTGTGTACTACTCCCTTCCCAGAACAACTCAGACTGGCTCTAACCAGAATAGGAAGAGGAGTGTGAGGCCCCGGTGCACAACAGAGCAAGAGGACAAGTACATTAGTGTCTAGTTTGAGAAATAGATGCCTCACAAGTCCTCAACTGGCAGCTTCATTAAATAGTACCCGCAAAACACCAGTCTCAACGTCAAGAGTGAAGAGGCAACTCTGGGATGCTGGCCTTCAAGGCAGAGTTGCAAAGAAAAGATTAAGATGGGCAAAATAACACATACACTGGACAGAGGAACTCGGCCTAGAATTGAACAGTGAAAATTGAGGTATAAAATGCATCTGAAAAGTAGCTAAAATACTTGATAGAGGTGGGGGAAAAAATCTGTGGTGATTGTAGTTTGTGAACTTATATAAAAACATATATTTTTTATAAAATCCTAAAAATGTACCCTGAGGACACAGAATCACCCTTTTATAAAATTCACCAAGGGGGATTATTCTCCCCTTCCTCCTCTGTGGAGCCTTCACTGCTTTACAGTATGGCTGCAAATATTGAGCCGGCTTATTTTAGCTCCAGAGTGAAAAACAGTATCCTACAATTAGCAAAATAGAACTCAATTGGAATAAAAATAATATTTAACGACACACTTACTTGTAAAGAACAAGTGTTTTCAAGTGCAACTTTAGTAACGATTGTTTTCAATAAAAGGTTTGGAGATTGAACAACCGGGCCCTGGTCCTTTCTCATTGTTATGACCAATGTCCCTTTGTGATGGTCTCTCTCCGGCTGACACACACAACACCAAAAATATCTTCCCTAGCCTGAAAATCTACCCTGCACCACATCCCTAAAATGAGTCCAGAGCACAGGCAAATTAAAATGATTTACTTTTGGAATATTACCCATGACACTTTCCCAGTTCTTCTCTTTTCTGTTCTTGGATATTTATACCAGTGGTGGAAGGTTATTGAACTGAAATAGGTTATTCAAGGAATTTCAGATGAAGAAGGCACACACACAGAGAGAGCAAGCGAGAAAGAAAGAGAAAATATTCCATCCATAAAGCTACAGTAAAGAGCAGAGGGAACTGGATGTTTTGGTTCATGCCCTGCATTCAAATTGACATTCAATTTCAACGCTAAATACATTTAAGGCTTTTGGCAGTAGCACAAATAGTTCCATTTTATAACAACCCTCTAGGCTTTCCATACCTTCTACTGAATTTCCTTTGTGACAGACCCAACATCTAAATCAGTGTTATCTAATTTAGTGAATATTGAGATTTTTCTCCAAAAGGAGTCAATCCTATTTTGTGTAATTCAATATTCTGAAAGTGTGCTAGCAGCATGCTATTATTGAAGCAATTTTGTTCACACCTCAAGACAGAATTATATGGACCTAACATCTCAAAGGCGAACTGCTTTCTTCAGTTAAAAAAGCATTAATTTGAGATAACCTCTGCATTCAGGCAGTCAGGAGCGATAGAGCCTCCTCCTACTGCATGGAAATACAGGTAACTGCCAAAATAAAGGAAATACCAACAAGTGTCTTGAAGGAATATTTAGGGATTTTGGCAATGAACTCATGGACACCATTTTTATGTCTGCATGCAGTGTGAAGGAAGTGAGGTAGTTTCCCAAGCCAATGCTAACTAGCGCTACTTAGAAATTAGGCTAATGCTATATCACAAGAAATTCCATCATTTGGTGTTTGTTGACGGTGGAAAACGCAGTTTCAGGCGCTGCTCCAGAATCTCCCAATAAGTATTCAATTGGGTTGAGATCTGGTGAATGAGACTGCCATGGCATATGGTTTACATCGTTTTCATGCTCATCAAACCAGTCAGTGACCACTCGTGCCCTGTGTATGCGGGTATTGTCATCCTATGGGTCCATAGCCATGGTAGCCAAAATAATGGCATGCCCAGCATTTTAATACATGACCCTAAGCATGATGGGACGTTAATTACCTAAAGGTCCAATGCAGCCATTTTTATCTCAAAGGCCAGTTTTATTGCTTCTTTAATCAGAACAACAGTTTTCAGCTGTTCTAACATAATTGTAAAAGGGTTTTCTAATGATCAATTAGCCTTTTAAAATGATAAACTTGGATTAGCTAACACAACGTGCCATTGGAACACAGGAGTGATGGTTGCTGATAATGGGCCTCTGTACGCCTATGTAGATATTCCTTTAAAAATCATCCGTTTCCAGCTACAATAGTCATTTACAACATTAGCAATGTCTACACTGTATTTCTGATCAATTTGATGTTATTTTAAAAATTGACAAAAAAAAACAAAAACTTGCTTTTCTTTCAGAAACAAGGACATTTAAGTGACCCCAAACTTGTGAACGGTAGTGTATATTATGAAGTCAAATACACACAGAAAATACCACTTGGAAACAAACCTAATTGACACCTTTCTGTACACTAGGCACAAAACAGACATTATGCACAAAACTGAAAATAAGTCTCAGACATGCCTTCTCCCCATTTTGTGCCTACATTATTCTGAAAACTCCCATAAAAATCATTACTCCACGAGTGACACTTCTGGAGATGCATATGCTGAAGCATAACATCACAGTCTGGACCACAAACTCAAGGTTGTCACTAGCTTCTATAGCCACAAAGTCATAATCACGGCTAAACCCCGCCTATTTCCACAATGTATCTTCTTAAAATCAGATTTTAAACAAACACACTGCTAACCTTATGCCTAACCTTAAATTAAGACCAAAAAGCAGATTTGTTTTCATGAATTTTTACAATAGCCAATTTTTACTTTGTGGCTACAGAATCTAGTGGAAACCCAAACTCAAGGACAAAAACGTATTTGAACAATATACATTTGAGTGAACTTTATTTACAAACACAATTAGGGATTTCCATTCTTCGAAGCGAATAGAGTTCTGCTGGATAAATATGTTCTGGGCGCAGACCTGCAAAAGACACAAAAGACAGATTGATAAGAAGGCTTACACAAAGCCGATGACAGAAATCCAATTTCTGAGTAAACACCAGAGATAAATGTGACAGTGACGATTGAAATTCAGCCTAACTTCAATCTGATATTTATCAGGGTTGGTAATAAACTATCACATTACCATGCTAATGTGCAAGCTTATCTTAAAAGCTGAACTGAAAATAAACTTGCATGACATTTGTAATTGTCGCCCACATACACCGATAATTTACTTGAGGTCTGCTGTAGAATAAGATACAACTACCAACTGCGTGATAGATGTCAAAGTCTGGTAATTGTTCCAATCAGGATGCATGTAAATGCCAAACAGTGCTGACATTCAAATGAAAAATAGATCAGCGGCAATTACCTTGGAGGTTACGTGGCATGCATTGCCACTTCACTTCTTCAGGAGCTGGTGTCTGACGACGATGAAGGGGAAGGCGAAGCCACTGCCGAAGAACACCACCATCATTGCCAGCAGACGCCACTTGTTTTCCACTGAGAATGGCAAGTTCTATCAAACATAAACACAACATAGGTGATTAGAGAGAGCTGACCATGTAATAAGCTTATCACAGTTCCACGTGACTGAATACATGGACAAGGTTATGTCCGTCTAAGTGGGACTGCAGCCAACATCAGCTTGAGGACAATCAGTGTCAACCAGTACAATTGGAGCTCAATGCAATACTTTGAAAGTAACGTTAGCAGTCGGTATTTGCTATTCGGGATCCTACACCATTGAAGTTGAACATTTTCATGGTTAAGTGTTAGGTGTTAAGGTTTTGCTTTAGTTTTAGGGACGTTCAAAGGATCCCGGATAGCACTAACCGTTAGCTGGCTATCTGCAGTCTAGGATGAAGATGACAATGGTTAAGACCATAGAAATAAGAATGAATAGAAAGGGCGTCTCCAGTCAAGTCAATGATGGCATAATGGGTGGACTGGCAGCCATTGAGCCAGGACTAAAAGCAGGAAGTGTGCCCTTCAATTTGTGCTGTGATTTGTTGAGTCAACTCAACTGACATTACAAAATTACAATCCCTTGCAAGAGCCACATCAGTTTGCAAAATTTGAATGAACGGTCTACTTTAGCATGGTAATCCAGTATCAGTTGACAGAACATTCTAAAATACCATAGAAATTATTGCATCACAATACCAGGCAGCCATTGTGAGTGTACCCTTGAGTTTCCCTGTCAATTGCCAGGGTTCGAGTTTCCAAGCCTGGTCCCAGATTTGTGACGACGTTGTCTTATATTTTCGACATAGGCTGCAGTTACATGGTATGCTCGGTCTCAGTTTAATCGTACAAGTTGACGATTTTACCAATAATGTAGGCAACTACCTCGCTAGCCCTAATCATCATGTTTAATAGGGATGTTAACCACTCCATGTCCTTTATGACGACTTGAAGAAAAGTATTTCACAGTATCTTCTGACAATCCAGGACTAAGTTAGTTAACGTGAACAACATTTGAAGAGTTAGCTAGCCTAAATTAACTGACTAATTTAGCTACCTAGATGGCTATGCATGGTTTGTAACGTTAACTAATCAAATCAAATTTTATTTGTCACACTACCCAACGTTACAGCAAGTAAAAACCCCACACAGGAGTCAAATAGACAACGACCTTGACTACAATATTGGTGTGTATCTCGATATGAATCATAACTAACGTTACCTAAATTAGCACTTCGTTTTGAAACGACAAACCTGCAGATGAAGGCTACCTAGCTTGTGACGTACACACGCAGGCTAAGCCTAAAGCCCTAACAGCGGCTTTATTTAACTAATCTATTTTATAACTTATTTTTTGAGGAAAATACCTGTCCTGGTCCCTCGCCGTAATGCGATGAGCGAACCGCAGAGGTTGTGAATCGTCGTACAACCTGGCCCAACATTATTGTTATTTGCTTGTTCCTTCAACCAAGAGCAAAAGCGATGTGGGTTGCTGTAGAGAGAATGTTGAGCAGCCCTACAGGAAATCTAGGCTGGGGCTGGGAAATGTAGTTTTCCAGCAGATGTAGTCTCATTGTCTAGGGAGTCATAACAATAATTTATGCAGGCCATAACAATAATTTATGCAGGTCATCCAACATTTAACCAAAGTTTTCACTCAGACATAAAGTTTTATTTAAAATTAAAACATTACTGTGTGGCATCTATTCTGAGCAGAACTGGAGGTAGCCTACACAGTTAAGTGCAGCACGTGTATGACACACAGGGATGTTAGCCCATGTTGACTCCGATGCTTCCCACAGTTGTGTCAAGTTGGCTGGAGGTCCTTTGGGTGGTAGACCATTCTTGATACACAGGGGAAACTGTTGAGCGTGAAAAACCCAGCAGTGTTGCAGTTCTTGGCATAAACCGGTGCACCTGGCGCCTACTACCATACCCCGTTCAAAGGCACAAATCTTTTGTCTTGCCCATTCACCCTCTGAATGGCACACATACACAATCCATATCTCAAGGCTTAAAAAGTATTCTTTAACCTGTCTCCTCCCCTTCATTTACACTGATTGAAGTGGATTTAACCTCTCTGGGATAGGGTCCCTTTTTCAGAATTTCTGCCTGTCTGACGTACCCAAAGTAAACTGTCTGTTACTCAGGCCCAGAAGCTAGGATATGCATATAATTGGTAGCATTGGATAGAAAACACTTTGAAGTATTTCCGTCTCCCAGATTGCAGTACTTATGGCTTCCACTAGATGTCAACAGTCTTTATAGAAGGTTTCAGGCTTGTTTTTTGAAAAACGAACAAGTAATTGTAGTTTTTCTGAAGAGTGCTCCATAAGAAAAGTAGTGTTTTGGCGTGCGTGAATGAGGGCGCGCTATTCGTTATTTTCCTTTCCTATTGAACATACTACTTTCCGTATGAAATATTATCATTTATTTAGATATTAGAGTACCTGAGGATTAATTAGAAACGTCATTTGACTGGTTTGGACGAAGTTTACCAGTAGCTTTTTGGATTCCTTTGTCTGCATGTTGAACGAGTGGATTACTGAAATCAATGGCGCCAACTAAACAGACTTTTTGGGATATAAAGAAGGACTTTATCAAACAAAACAACCATTCATTGTGTAGCTGGGACCCTTGGGATTGCAAAAAGAGGAAGATCTTCAAAAGTAAGTTATTTATTTTATCACTATTTGTGATTTTGTGATGCCTGTGCTGGTTGAAGAATATGTTGTGGGGCGCTGTCCTCACACAATCGCATGCTAAATCTCATGCTATCGCATGCTAAATCGCATGCTAAATCAGACAACACAGTTCGATTAACAAGATTCTAAGCTTTTGAATGATGTAAGACACTTGTATTTTCATGAATGTTTTATATTACGATTTTTTCTTTGGATTCCGCGCCCTCCAATTTCACCAGATGTTGTCGACTGGTGTCCCGCTAGCCGTAAATTAACAAGTGACTTCAATAAGGGATCCTAGCTTTCAACTGGATTCACCCGGTCAGTTTATGTAATGGAAAGAGCAGGTGTTCTTAATGTGTTGTATAATCAGTGTATTTGATGTTGATAAAATGTGTTGTTCCTGTGATCATATGGGTGCATAATTATTTCTATAGATATTATCAAAGAAATCTGTATCTCTATGGCCGGGGATGTGATAGGCTAAACATTCTGGAATGAAGCTGTATTCCAGGTAGGACTGACACTGTACACTCCGATAAACCTGCTGAACGCAATTAATATTTTATGCTGCAACTGGACCTTAACTTTGATTTATGCTTATGTGTGCAAAACGGTGCCATACACCCACACACCTTCATGTTAAAACACTGCAGGTGATGTTTAATTTATGATATTGAAAGTGCTCTTTTATTCAGAATGTGTGCTTAACCCTACCAATCCACTCCCATACACATTTTTAATAGCTTTACTGTCATAGAAACATTTTTACCACAAACTCCCATTTCTCCCCAATTTATCTCTCGCTTTTCATTAGATAGTTAGAATGGTATGAAGAATTCTCAAAGTCTATTTAATTAGGATGACCATGATTAGGATGACCATGAACTCTTAAATTCCTGGATGATGAGATTCCCATTGGCATATTTGTACTGTGCAGATAAAATGTTATGTTGTGTGTGTCTGTATGCGTGTGCGCCCGTGCATGCATGCTTGTGTCAAATAAATGCCTCCCTTTCTTCACTTGGCATGCTATTTGTCTGGACATTTTGTTAATTCACCTCCAAGTTGTCAGGTTACCTCAACTGGCTCTCCAAAGAAAACCATACTTGGCTTTCATCATGACTAATTCACTTCAAATGAGGTCAGACCAACATGTTATTTTCTTCTCAAGTTTATTTGCATAATGTCCTATTATTTTCTTTCAAATGGATACTACAAGGCAGTTATATTCTCTGGGTCAGATTTTTTTCATCAGCTAACGTGAGTGCTTTGTTTAATTTTGGCCTCTACGATGATCGTACGCCTCTCATCAGGTCCTTGCTATGATTTCTGATGTAACTTTTGTTTTTTTCCAAATGGTTTCCAAACTGTGTTCTCGTTAAAGGGATAGTTCACCCATATTGGTTTCCTTACCCTTTAATCAGTATATGGACCAGATGTGACAGCAATCCATTCTTTGGTTGAGTTTCCCTGGCACTGTTTCCAAATGTTAACGCTTTAGCATTTGTGGCACAAATCCCATTCACGTGATGGGATCGATATTAGTATTTTTCTTGCATCATGTTCAAATAATCAATAAGTGACTTTGTTGAGCAACACAATCAATTTGAGATACTTTCGAATGGTTTGGACATGATGTGCGAAATATGCCAATATCGATCTAATGACTTGAATAGGATTTGTGCCTCAAATGCAAAAATATTAGCATTAGGAAACAATGCCAGGGAAGCTAAACCAAAGAATGGATTGCTGTGATACCTTGCCCATAGACTGCTTACATGGTAAGGAAACCAATATGTAATTTTGTAATTTGGGTGAACTATCCCTGAACCTGTCTCTTTAAGTGATGTCATTGTGTCATATGCTTACACCATGCATTAAAATATCAACCATAGTCACTCGTAGATACGAGCACTCACTTACAGGGACTAATATATTTATTTACACTTTAAATAACACTTTATTTACACATATTACCATCAAGGACATGGAGTGGTTAACATCCTCCAAGAGAACTTCAAAATAACTTTACTTTTATACTAACTCACTTTCTGCTGTAATTAAACTGTTATGCATATTTAGCGTCCCAGTTTGCTACTTTATTGGCTCCACTCACAATTGCATGGCATGAAAACAGTTTGCTGAATGCTGACTCAAACTTACTGCACAGTAAATAATTGAATGGTGCAATACTTTAAAGAGTGGGTAAGAAAATGTATAATTTATTTTAGGGCCGCTTAGAATCATTGTGAATTGGATTTCTCAAGAAGACCGGTAGAATATTTTCCAAAAGTAATCATTACCAAATTAAAAGAACTCCTCTCATGGCATTTTAGTCCAATAATGTCAAGTAAGTCCAAACCAAAATCATCTATCAGCACTATCAGTATGTTCACGTACCTGAACTCTGTGGTGAACTAATACCCACGCCCGCCTCCTTTGCCTCCTTGTATGAGGAAGACAGAGTGAAAGGGAGAGAGTGATAACATATGAAATGTCATGAATTATGTGTTCTCTCCCCCTTGCTGTGTCGTGTGGGAAAGGATGATGGGCCCCACAGGTATGATCGATATGCACTGCAGTAGTAGTTTTACCTAACTGTAATTTATTAACACTGACTAGTTGGCTACTGCATGTGCCCTTAATACCTCTGCATGCATATTTGAAATAGGTTTGATACATTTATAATCTTGATAATCATTTATATATGTACAGCAATCTACAGTGTGTGGGCTATACTATATTTGAAAAGGTAACACTTGCTATGTTCCACCTAACTGATTATGTTGGTGTAGGCAGGGATGCATACCACTGGCTATGCTGGTGTAGGCAGGGATGGATACCACTGTATTGTTGCTTCATCAGCATTGACCGCCGCAGAGCTGCCCCCTAGAGCTCTGCTCCTGGACAAGCGGGAGCTCTAAAGGTGTCTGTTTGGACGGTGACGGCGGTACGGAGCTACGGTACATACCCCCGTCACTACTGCCACATCCATCAGCCTGGGGTCAAAACCTGGCCTGCTGACACCTGTCTGCATTGTCACTCCCACAACCATTAGGGAAATTAAGGATTGAGAATCAGTTCACCTTCTCTCTGCCATACACCCACCAGCAAAAAACACTAAGCTGCATGGCCCTACTGCAAATACTGTATGGATGTGTTATTTGCTATGTAACTATATTATTAAACTGAACTCTATGGTGTGCCTCTATTCATCCAGAGTGTACACACAATGTTTGTTCCAAAGATTTGTATTTTGTTGATAATTCTTGATTTCCTTCTATTTATTTTCATTGATGTGCGTTCAAGGCTTTTAAGGATGAATGCTCTGTCTACAAATAGTTAAAGATCAGCATGAGATTAGTACAAATATACTGAGCCTACAAGCCTACAGTACGTCCACATTGACATCCTACTCAATAATACCCACCAACCCGAAAGACAAAAAAACTAATTGAGGTCATATCTCCAAACAAACCTGCAATCAATCATGTCAAATATTGTGCATGCATTAACACGCAGATTAGCAACGAATATATCATCACAACAATTGAACATTTCCTCCAGCAGCTCATAAGCTTGTACCTGTACATCTACAGTCTTAAAAGCCCAGTGCAGTCAAAAACTAGATTTTCCTGTTTTATATTCAGTATATATCCACACTATGAGGTTAAAATTAAACTGTGAAATTGTGAACATTAGGATAATGCCCTTTTAGTGTAAAACCTGTTTGAAAAGACTGCCTGAAATTCCATCCCTTTTTGGTGGGATGAAGTTTTGGCCTGCCTGGTGACATCACGAGGTGGTAAATTAGTTAATAGATCAATAAGAAAAAGAGTTCCAATAACAGCTAGTTTTCCGTCACTCAGACCACTCACAGAGAAATGTATCTTTGCTAAGAAGCAATTTTTGTTACTTTTTGACCATTTTAATTGAAAACAATCACAAGGTAAGGTACATAATTGTTACCCAGAAATGATTTGATACTGAGATAAAATGGCTGCATTAGACCTTTAATTAATGTAAATACCACTGGCAGCTATCTACCAATCTAGCACTATGATGATGAATGGCACTGAGGGCTGCCAAGGTAAACAGTATCACTCACTTTCTGGATCTGCAACAACTTTACACAAAGGAGAGGAGAGGTAATGGAGAATGTTAATCAATGACGATAGTTCATTTTGGCAGCAGCCCCTCACGCGCATAGAGACTTCCTGCATCATTGGCGTTGGCAAGGGCTCATTCAAAAGATTATGTTGCAGAAGGCGAGAGTGTAAAGATGTGCTCTTTTATTTGCAGGGGCGCAACTTTGGTTTCAGAAGTGGGGGGGACATGTTTTTTATTTTTATTGTTTTTATCCAGTCGGATGAACACTCCAAACAGCCTACCCGACTGCTCGGAGGTGTCTGCATGGACCTAAAGCATAACGTGGCCTCGTTTTGTATCACATTATCGTTTTGTATCACCAATTATAAAACTGGGAGGTTCCCAGTGAAAGTTGCACACCTGTATCTTTTGGACTAAAAACTTCATTTTTTTGATTCCTTGGGCATAAAAGAAAGCACTTTATCAGGTGGCACTCACCCCTCCTTGTCAGCCTCTCCCCGTCAGACAGGGCTCAGACTGACGGCTTTATCTCCCTGCGCCAAAGGCTGCTAGAGGGGATGGAGTGATGAGAGGAGGGTAAATCATGCCAATTCTGAATGTCCTCTCTGTGACCCTCTCTATTTCT